>JAFIRS010002079.1:0-255262 GCA_018342105.1 Gonioctena quinquepunctata | reverse complement strand
AAAGCATGGTTACATATCATTGAATCTACGACATAGATTCGATCAAATAATATACAGGGTGAGTCAGAAAAAGTCCGACAAACTCCGACTTCAGATTTCTCACCTCATTTCATGGTAAAAAGTTGCTATCAAGGTATGTCCTAAAATGCATCCAAAAATAAGATTTAATTTGTTTTCTCCAAAATTCCTGAAGGAAAAAATTTCGAACTTGGTGCACTAATCGAAGTTCATCAACGTGCTTATTTAAAGTTATGATTTTCTGTTTTCGTAAACCAGTGGCGTAGTTACGATGGTATGTGGTCATATGTTCCTTCATATTTCCTTGGGACATGTGAATGGACAATGAACGTTTGACATCAGTTTGGCTCATCGATACTCAACCTAAAAGTCGTAACATTCCATGTGCCTATAAGTTGAGGTTTCTGAGATAATTGAGAGAAACTGAAGATATGTCCTGGGTAGAGACATAATTTCCTATGTTCAATAATCGCATAATCGCTCAAATTCATAATATTCCACTTAGATTAGAGGTAATTCTTGCGAAAAACCGAAGATACGTACTCTTAAATCGTTTATGTTGAGATATCAGTATCAAAGCCATTTCTGATTGAATTATCTAGGAAAATATTACGCAATCAACATGTTTTTGATGAAGAAAAACAATTATTGTGTATTAATATCTAATTAAATGATAGAAACGGTTTAGTGGGTAGCCTACATAGAAACAAACAAGGCATTGAAGCAAATGTTCAAATGGACCACCATTTTATTCAATACACAATTGGTATCTCCGTATCATCGACTGTCGCATGCTTTGGAATATTCCTGGCATATCCTGTATTAACGTACATGCTGCAAAAATTCTTGCCGTTGAATCTTCCACAGATACTACAGGTGTTTCATACACTAGGGATTCAATGTATCCCCACAAAAAAAGTCTAGTGAAGTTCAATCCGGAGAACGTGCAGGCCAATGTATGGGACCACGTCTACCTATCCACCGATCATGGAATGTGTGATCAAGAATTCGACGAACGATTCGTTGGAAATGGGCTGGTGCTCCGTCATATTGATACCACATTTTTTAACGAACCAATAGAGGTACGTCTTCAAGTAGCCCAGCCAGCAGAGCAGAGCCAGCAGAGGGCCTGGGGCAGAGTATGCAGCTGGGCCCCTACCTAATTTTATTTTCTATTCATACCATCAGTTCATTTGGATATACTCCAACTGATGGCTTGGTACATTAAGAATATAACTCTCCTTTTTTGTTGCTATTTATATTATCATTTCATTTTTCATCTGAGTTTCTAGACTATAATATTTTTCTAATGTTAAAAATAATAATTGCCTTGAAGTTGTTGATAAAAAAAATTTGACAAATATAGACATTTTTTACTAGAAGAATTTCAGTCTTTCAAAATCGGCCATTTGGCCGTATACAAAAGAAATATACGTATTTAAGGTGAGAATAAACTTTAGAAATGGTCATTCGGCCGTATACAAAAGAAATATACGTATTTCAGGTAAGAATAAACTATACAAATGGTCCTTCGCTGCCAACAGAACTAATCTGTGGATGAATGTCGGCAAATGTTGGTTTAAGACGTAGTCAGAGAATCAAAGAAAAAGGTGAAGAAAGAAAAAGGGTAGCTTGTCAAGTTAAATCCAATCCGGAGCTATTGAAGTCTCATAGCTGCATAACTGAAGGAAGTGAAACCAGAACTGTACCAAAGATGAGTGAGACTTTCAAAATGTCCAAATCGGTTTCTGCGGAGTCCCGAGGTTCCAGGTCAAGAGGAATTCAAACAACGTTAAAGACAAAAGAAAAGCGATTACAAGCGTCACCAAGCGGAACTGAAATTTGCACTCGGAAAGAAGAAATCGGAGCAAGAAGAACTTCGAAGAAAACAAGAGATGCTAGACATTGAGCTTGCATTAAAACTATCGAAAGATGAAGAGTTGTGTTGAGAAAAGAGTGAGATCAGTGAGATGGTGAGTAGACCTGATATGAAAAAATGGGTCGAAGGTGAACATCCATGGCAAGATAAACTGGATGGAGCTTCATTCTCAAGTGCGAGAAAGAAAGAGAAGGTAAAGAATAATGTTTTATAACTAATTCTCCCGGAAATAATTGCCAATTACCTGATTCTCAATTCGCAAAATTTTTGCGCGGCAGTCAATGCCAAAGGAATTGCCAATATTCAGTGGTAATCCTATGGAATGGTCAAATTTCGTTATTCAATATACAAATTTGACAAAGGTATGGATTTTCTCAGGAAGAAAATCACTGTAGACTTCAAGTGTTTGAAAGGAAATGTTTTGAAAATTGTCCAAAGTCTACTCATTATGCTCCAAAATGTCGACAGGATAATGAGCATTTTGGAAAAAAGCTCGGTCAGCCACAACACATTATTTTATGCTTCTCGAAAAAGTGAAAAAATTCCCTTTTGTGAAAGAAAAGACTTCTTCGATGAGTTGAAAATCTTGTTGGAACTATAGAATCACTAAACGAGAGAGAACACTTACAAAATCCTATTTTATTGCAAGAATTAGTAGATAAACTGCCAAATTCATACAAAATGATGTGGATCGAATATATTTCACAAAAAAAAATGTACGAAATCAAGATCTTTGAATTCTGTCAATGGCTCGACCAAAAATCTAGGACAGCTTGTCAAATCGGAATGTCAAAATGGTTAGAAATGCCATTCGACAAAATTCAATGAACAAGGCGCAATTCGGGTAAAAAGAACACTACCTCAACTACAATGGACAAAATAAAAGTATTTGTTGCAAGAAAGATTTGCACTATTTGAACCATGTAATAAATTCGAATCTCGCTCTGTGGATGAAAGATGGAATTTAGTAACATCCAATAAAATATGCTTTTCATGTCTTGTACCTTTTCAGAGTGTTAATTTTTGCAGAAAAAATAATATTTGCAACATCAACAATTGCAAAAGATTTCATCACCGTCTTTCACACAAATCTGAAAATCAAAATGGAGATACAAATCTAGATGTCACTTCGAATGATATTGAAAAGGTGAATGATTTGGAAGTTAATTGTCATATCTCAACAAACAAACACATTTTACTCAAAATTTTGCCTGTCGTCATAAATTATAAAACACAAACTCTACAACATATGCACTTCTAGACGATGCCTCGACTGCTAACCCTAATTGATGAAGATTTGGCAAATGAATTAGATCTTGGACCTCAGCAGTCATTGTGTATCCAATGGACTAACAATCGAGTTAAGGAACGATAAGATTCATGAGTTGTGAGCTTCACAATAAGATCGCCAGAAGACAACGACAGGGAATTCCAGTTGAGACATGTCAGAACGATGAAAGGTTTAGCACTACCTAGCCAGACAGTGGACTCAGGTGAGATTTCCAAGCGATATCCTTATGTAGATAATGAAATTTTTTCAATGAGAAATACCAAACCTAGGATATTGATTGGTCAGGACAATTGGCCCTTATTGGTCAATAGAAAAATCATTACCGGTCCATGTAATGCCCCAGCGATGAGTAAAACATTACTGGGTGGGGTAATCCACGGAAATATATGTACCGGTCCAGAAAATTATGATTCCAAATTTCTAGATTTGTTTGTTACCCTAATAAAGAGGTAATAGATGATATGGATTCATTACATGAGCCCGTGAAGGAGCAATGGAAAAATTGACATTTCTGGAATAGAAAGATATGAGGAGGCCTTGTCCAAAGAGGCTTGAAGAGCTCAAGATATTTTGGAGATCTCAAGATATTTTGGAGAGATGAAAATAAGATTCTTTCAGACAGTGAACGAAATACTCGAAACAGGTTGGCATGCACAGAAAAAAATTAAGAAAAATTCCATTTATGGTAGGACATATTGCGAAAAGATGGATGATCTTTTGAAGAAAGGGTATTTTTGAAAACTATCGGAAGAAGAAGCTCTAATAACATCATCAAAACATGGTTTCTTCCTCATTCCGGTATTATAAACCCTGATAAACCCAATAAACTTAAAACAGTATTCGATGCATCATCAAAATTGAATGGCATTGGTTTGAATGATTGTTTGATGATAGGACCTGATTTATATAATTCCCTTTATACAATTCTGCTCAATTTCAGGATAAAAAAATATGCATTTACTGAAGACATCAAAGGAATGTTTCTACAAGTTGGAGTTCGTCAAGAAGACTGTGCAGCACAGAGGTTTTTATGGCGTGGAATGGATACATCTAGAGAACCAAGCGTTTATGAAATTGGTGTTGTCTTCTTTGGATCTTCCAATGGACCATGTCTTGCACAGGAGGCAAAAAATCGGAATGCTCTAGAGTTCAGTAAGTAATTTCCCGAAGCAGTGAAAGCCATAATCAAACAACATTATATGAACGAATATGCTGACTCCATTGAGGAGGGTAAGAAAATAATTAAGGATATAATATATATTCATTCGAAAGGAGGATTCAACATATGTAATTGGGTTGCAAATTCTCCAGAAATCATTAAAAATATTGATCCATCATTGAGATCAATTGATGTGAAAGACTTCGAATCGAACAGCGAAAATAAAATCGAAAGAATTTTGGGAGTTTTTTGGAACCCCTTTGATGATTCATTCAAATTTCAAACTAATTTCCATAAAATTGATAGGGACATATCGACAAACAGACAAACAGACGAAGACCAACAAAAAGAGAAATTTCAAAACTTGTTATGAGTATTTTCGATCCATTAGGATTTTTGACAAATTTGACAATTCAAAGTAAAATTCTACTACGAAATATTTGGAAAATAAAACTTGGATGGGATGATGAAATTACGGATATTTTGAACGAAAAATGGCAACTGTGGTTATCAGATCTCTGGAACATCCCTTCTTTTGAAATTCCAAGGGTTTATTTCACTATTGATCGAACTAAATCTGATATTCAGTTGCATTTATTCTGTGATGCTTCTGAAAGATCTCATGCCACAGTAGCTTACTGACGATGCCTAGAAAATGAAAAGGTTCAAATAGCTTTCATCAGTGCAAAAGCAAGGGTGACAGTAGGAGATTTAAGCCGGTTCTGGGTCTCCCCCCACCACTATGACGTCACACGGCCTTGACCTTGACCTTGAAGTTTGACCTTGGGATGTGTGTTGGTAAAGTTTGACCTTGAAAGTTTGACCTTGAAATGTTGACCTTGAAATTTTGGCCTTGGGATGTTTGTGGTCGTGTTCAGGGTTGTGACCTTGACTTTGTCCTTGAAGTTCGACCTCGAGATTTGTGTTGGTAAAGTTTGACTTCGAAAGTTTGACCTTGAAATTTTGACCTTGAAATTTTGACCTTGAATGGTTGCAGGTGTGCAGTGTGTGTGTGTTTGACCTTGAGATTTGACTTTGAGATTTGTCATTGAGTTTTGACATGGGGTTTCGTCGACTTTGAGATTTTTTTTCCTTTTTCCTTTTAATTGTCAAGTTGTCTACTTCCTTGCCTTTAAGAAATTTGATCTCGATTTTTGTTTGATCTTGACTAAAGTTGTGGTGTAGGCATACATATTCTGTGTAGTCATGACCTTCATGAATCCTTGCACTCTCCAAGAAAGGAGGGCGTTTGTCCTGTGAGAGAGCTAAGAGTGAACGGCGAGTATTGATGAGTGCGCTGAATGTCAAGAGAATCCCCTCAAATCCATACAGATTGCGCATCGCATCGGATTTGTTGTAGGGTGGGGATATTTCATTGAAATCTCCCAGGAGAAGAGTATTTCGAATCAGTGTCTCTCCGATCTTCAAGGTTTCTGTGTCTTCATGCCATATTTGTCCTTGAATTGAAATAAATAACCTTTTTTCTGTGCATTATTGTGGTGTATACCCCTGAGGATGTACCCCTTGTTTTAATTTTTGACGAATGCTACTGATGTGACTGAGTCTTTCCAATTTTCAAAGATTATGTGTCTTCATGCATTATTTATCCTTGAATTGAAAACCTTTTTTATGCGCATTATTGTGATGTACACCCCTGAGGATGTACCCCCTTTTTTTCATTTTTGACGAATGTCACTGATGTAACTTTAGAGAGTGAAATATCATGTATCTCTGTGTGTGTGGGATTGAAATCAAGATGTGAAATCAACTTTGAGAAAGATATTGACTCGTACTTCATTCAAGGTGACGATCTCTGATCACATGAAAGCAAACTTGGATGGAAAACATGTCTTTCTTCATCCATATACATCACATAACCTTGACATTGGGTTTGCATTCGACTGACAGATCAAACAAAGAAATGGAATTGATGGAAATAATTGTTTTTCTTTTCATATTTGAAATAAAAAAACCTTGAGAGTGGGTTCTTTGGGTTTCTGATTTGCTATATGGGATTGCATACATGTTGGCTTGCCGACCTTCATAAATCAGAATTCTCAAATGTCCATTCTCAACTGAATTTACTTTTTCAAATGCATACAAAATTATAGCATGCATTTCACCTTGCTCGGAGAAATTCTAGTCGTGTATTTTATTCACACTTCATATCAGATGAGAAATGGGATATAACCTTCAGACACACTTCAAGTGTTTGCTGTGTCCCATTTGTCTTACATAGAATTCATGTTGGCTTGCCGACCTTCATAAATCAGAATTCTCAAATGTCCATTCTCAACTGAATTTACTTTTTCGAATGCATACAAAATTATAGCATGCATTTCACCTTGCTCGGAGAAATTCTAGTCGTGTATTTTATTCACACTTCATATCAGATGAGAAACGGGATATAACCTTCAGACACACTTCAAGTGTTTGCTGTGTCCCATTTGTCTTACATAGAATTCGAATCCCAAGACACATCCGCTCAACTCTATGAGTTCCAGCAGAGTGAATTCTCCTTCAATTTCCATTTCGAGGCTTGCACACCACTCAGCAGCTGCTCGACGCATTAGTTGTTTACGCATGTTTTACCATACAGACGTTCCGACCTAAGAATTTAGTATTCTTTGCTCCACACGTCCAACCTACTCAACAGAGTCGGTTGTGAGTGAACCTCCTTCCCGATTATTTCAAACACGGAGTTAACAAACCATTAGGGTGCATATTGAGTGGCTTGCACATCGTTCGTCACTAATGTGAATGGTAGAGGAAGTCGGCCTTGGTGAAATGCATTTGTAACCATTACTGTGGGGCAATTTCCACATTCCACAGCAAGTCGGTATTATCAGAAGGTTGTTATCTACAATGAGTTGCCTTCACACACATCCCTTTCCCTCGACTAGCTAGCTCGGAATGCTCCTCACTTCAAACTTTCGTAGACATGAAAAACATAGTTATTGCTCAAAACTTCTACCCTCTACCGCGCATGTCATGTGTATATGTATCTATCGCCTGCCATCAAATGCAACAAAGTGCTCGTGTGTTAGTAGTTCTTGATTGCTTTTAACGAAATGTGACTGGCCTTCGACATTTCTTTCTCAGATGTCAAGGTAGAGCTTACGCATTATAGTTACATTTCAATATTTCTTTAACAGTTCCTCCTGAAAGTATCGAGGGTAACACGTATATTCTCTCACAAGGCCTAGCCTAGAAATAAATTTGGTGACACGCTGTTTACTTGTTTGAGAGTTCGTAAGTGAATATGTCAAATGTTATAACCTCACGCATAATTACAACATTTGCAAGATTATTTTCAACAGTTCCGCATGAAAGTATCGAGGGCAACACACGTATTCTAACAAGGCCTTTCTCGGCTAGGATATTAAATTTGGAGACTCGCTTCCACTTGTTTGATTTTCTAAATATTCAAAGAAATTACGTAATGCGCACGCACCTCAAAGCTGTCTGAATTTGAAGTAGAAAAAATGTGATGTTGTAACGCTATGATGCCAAACCTTGAGAGTGTAAAACGTCGACGATTGTGTGACATTAACTCCCAGCCTCCCTTCCCCCTATTATGGGCAAATCTGCACGTGACTAGAAATCCAAAAAAATCGAGATGAAAAAAAGTACTACTTATTTCATTATTCTGAAACCTGCGAGATTTCGATTATAGATAGACAAATAGACAAACAACCGTCAATAATTATAAATTTTATTCACCGAAATAATGAAACCCTATTTTATTTGATTTCTAAAGGAGTACATGGAAGTAGGAATAACAATTCCATAATATTTCCCACTTTCCATATACTCGAGCCTTCGGTGCTGCTAAAAATAAATACCTAAAAGATATATTAATTAATTTTCAAATCCATCTATCCAAAATGATTGAAGGTGTAGTTTAAAATACCATCATCGATGGCATAAACCACTAAAATTCCTCATTATGAAGAATACCCACTCGAATACATTGAAAAGACGAATATGGCAACGATACTTTAAAGTCAAACTAGACATTGGAGTCTAGACGCTGCACGATGAAATGATGGTTCTCAGTAGTCAAAACTTTGGCTCGATCAGGGTCATTATTGCGTACGCGTCGCCATCTAGCGCAAACAATTCAACCAATTTAATATTATTTTGTCAAAATCCATAACAAATTATAGGTTGTGTCGATAATTTTCCATATTTGATTCGTATATCGATATTGGTGAGCGTGTATTGATTCAGTGAGTATGATTAGTTTCCACGAAATACGGAAAAAAGTTATGTGACTTTACCTAATAGAAATTAAATGAAAGAATATTGCATATGAAAGAGATATCGAAATAAGAGTCATCGGCTATTTTATCAGTGAAGGTTTGGGTTTGCACGAACCTTTTCTTATTATTCCCATTTGATTATTTTATGGGATTTTTTTCAGTTTCGAATATTATTCAATGGGTTTGTTCTCTCTATAAAATCGTATGATTTCAAAATATGGATCATATGTGCTCAAGAAATTTATACAGATAACATATTTTATTAGTAGGGCGAAGAATGTGAGACTAATGCAATCTTAATCAATTGAATCTTATACAGTAATAGATTCATTGGCAAATGATTTATTTTATTAGATATAATGTTCAATAATGAAGGGTAGTATCGAAATATTAAATGATAGAATAGCCGTCGGAGATGTTTTTTTTAATAATTCCATGAACAAAAGCCAACAGTCAAAAATATCAATGTTATGTAATATTTTTTGTCTATAGAGAATATAGTGTGAAAAATGTAAATACATTGGTTTTTCCGGAATATTTACATTTGAAATGAATAAAAGTATTTGCGCATTTTATGAGACGATATTGATATGATATGTAATTCTGACCCTCTTTCGAATAGGTCCAGAAACGTCTGTATAATGCCCTTGACACCAAATTGCAAATGATGTTTTTGTCCACAATTAAGTAGAACTTACATGAAATTTTTGCAGCATAATGTTGACGTTATGAAAATAGTGGGCGATATAGATGCCTTGATAAATATGCAAAAAAAATTATGTCTCACACAAGATATGTGAATTATGTAAGACATATCAATACCTTTTTCCCGTTGGGGACCAACATTCATGTGATTTTTTAAAATTTATGTTTTTAATTTCTAATGGCTTAGTGTGCTGTTCACTAAAGATATAGTATGCGATACAGAACCCTCATAAATACGTTGAATAATTCATAAATGAAATGTTATATGAAATATTGCTGAATTTTCATTTCAAAACATGCTTGTTTTCAAGGAAAAGTCGATATTATTTCCATTATGACCCAGAGCTCTAAGAACTCCAAAACGAAATTGTTAAATCAGTTTTTCTCAATCTCTAACAAACAATTCACAACCTCGAAGAGTTGAACCAACTCAATTCGGAGAATACTAAGATCCACCTCCCCAAGAACCTTCTTTCTCAAAAAAAATCCATTACAAATCAAATTTTTATTTATATTGTAAAATATGAACAATTTATTTTTATATCTGACCGATATCATATATTCATCATTTCATTATTCTGAATAACATATTGAAGTACTTTGGACGAGCAAACATAAGGAGATGAAACATACTCTTCGACAAGGGTCAGATAGTTTCGACAAACCAATAAAATAATATGTTAATGCTATTTGGTAATTTCGATATTAACATAGTTCAGTTATGGATCAGAATCAGACAATAACTAGAAATACAAAATTTACAATTTGGAAACTGGAACTTTAAAATCCATTCTCGGACGACTATGACAAGCTCAAATTTATTGCTACGTGGACAAGGGAGAAACCAGAAAATTTTGGGAAACATCCTGTGGTAGACTATCAGCTGGGGGAAAAAAACTACGTATAGTATATGGAAAACGTTTTAAAAATGGGTTTGTTCCATTCGCAAATCATAACTGTATAGTGTGTTCGTATCTCTTCATACCACCCCTCAAGGATCATCCACATATTTACCGAATGTGAATATTTTCCAACTGTGTTCACATTTGTACATTAATCTGACTTAGATACTTTATTTGGATTCGTGACATTTCATGTATATTTCGTTACTATGAATATGATATGTTTAAATATTTATATGCTTAAGTAGTTCTCATTTTCAGTGGTAACAGTCCATTGCAATTGATACTGCAATAGTTAAAGGTGACTCTCATTCGTAATATTTTTTCTAACTCGACATCATTATTGAACGATTGTTGTTTCTGACGGTTGATATATCTATTTTTTGAATAACCTGACGGTAATTTTATCCGGATTGATAAATTTTTCATGAATTAATCGTATATCAATAGGATTTTTTTTATTCCTTTAGGTTGTCTGTTTCAATGCTTAGATGCATATACCACACAAATAACAGTCTTTTGAATTGATGCAATAGTTAAGGTGAGTCCCATTCTCCAAATATTTGGCTAATTGGAAACCATTATTGATCAATTGTGCTGTCTCAGAGATTGATATATATCAATTGTTCAAATAACCTGATGGTAATATTCCATATAGAATTGTAAATTCAATGAAATCATAATATCAATAGGTATTTTTCATTTTGACTGGATGCTCAGGTGGCTATATCACACACAAATCACAGCCATTTGCAATTGATACTCCAATAATTATTTGAAGGTGATTCTCGAGTCTTGTGATATTTTGCTAACTAGATATCATTATTGATAAATTGGCTTCTCTCAGAGATTGATATATCAAGTTGATCATAATTTGACGGTGATATTTCATCTGAATTTGTTAAATATCATGAATTAATTGTATTTTATATATTTAATATTGTTTTAATGCTTATCTGGCAGCTACATCACACACAAGTAATATTCCTTTGCAATTGACACTTCGATAGATGAATGTGACTTTCATTCTTGTAATATTATACTAAATGGACATTATTATAGATCAATTGTTTTTCTCAGAGATTGATATATCTTCAAAGTAGTTTTTCATAATGCCATGTGGGATAAAATTTGAAACCGCAAGTTATAGCGATTCCATTTCAAAGGATTTCGGATAGCATAGATCCAACGATATTGTTTGAAATGTACGACATTCATATGATTGGTCATTCAGATCCCACGATTTGTTTTCCTGGAAAAATAAACAAAACACAATAAGATTACCTGCAATCAGTGAACAGACCACTTTCTTGTGATATATCGATGGATTATTATAAAATCATATCCGAATGAAATTACAGGATGGAAAGATATCACTGCAGCAAAGATGAATGTGACTTTTCATTCTTGTAATATTATGCCAAATGGACATTACTATTGATCAATTGTTTTCTCGAGATTGATATATCTTCAAAGTAGTTTTTTCATAATGCCATGTGGGATAGAGATTTGAAACCACAAGTTATAGCGATTCCATTTCAAAGGATTTCGGATGCATAGATCCAACGTTTCAGGTGTACTCCACAGTTTTGAACTTGAGAAAAAAAAACATGAAAATAGTAATGAAAAAAACTCCAAATATATCTCAATGTTCAACAAATTCTTGAAAACCTATGAAATCAATAAGGAACTAAATATTTCAATAATCTCTCGATATCTGAGAAAATATATATTTCCTAATCATAGTTTCATGTACGTAATAAAATAAAATGGAAATGACCTTCCGATTGGACACTCAGATATATGATGTCTACTGAAATAATTCAAGGCCATTGAATGTAATCTTCCACATCGTTAAAATATATTTGTGAAATATAATTCAAGTACAAAGTAGTTTGTATACTGTAATCGGTCTTCGAAATCTATTAGTAGATATGAATTGCATTATGATCCTAAGACTCACAGTTGACTGGTTACAAACAGAAAGAATTCTCATGATATGATCAGTTCCATACAAAAGTATAATTTGGTTTAATCCTTCATTTGTCAAATTAATGGGAATATAACTTCAGAGAAAGCGTCTCGTCGAAATGTCTTATAGTAATTCCATAAAGGGCATAATTTATTTTAATTTCATTCTTGGGCATTTTCAGTAATTATTCATATACAAGGTCATCCAAGATTTGTGAACAGTGTAACAATATTATATGTCTGAGGGTCACATTGATAATCTGAGAAATGGATTTAGGAATATCGTGTCTAGCAAGGTCGTCGGCATAATTTTTTATGATTCACATATTTCTTTTCAATTATCGAAAATTAAGAACATTAATACAATATATATATGTGGGAAAAGATTGTTGTCCAGGAGAAATATGTTTTCACTCTATTTAGTATGTATTGTTAGAGTAAGTTTGATTTCCCAAAAAAAAAAATATTTTCAGTTCATTTCCAAAACAATAATAATAAAATAAAAAACAAGAAAAACTTTCAATCCTTACTAATATGTGTCAACGATTTTATGATTGATAAGCCTATAAGGAATCCTTCTGCAACAAACATTCTCCAGAAAAAAGAATCTCTGAGTTAATGATATCCCTTTCACTAGAGAATGGAGAAAAAAATGAATTTCAATCAATTTATTCGAAATATAAAATGAGGTATATATAAAACATAAAGCAACATTCAGTCAGATTCAACAATCCGGGAGAGATATTGGATCAGAACATGAAAATAATGGAAAGTTATGATTCGATGCCACTATCGGGTGAATCTCGACTGAATGTTGTTTTATGTTTTTATATATACCTCATTTATATTTCGAATAAATGTGAAATTAATATTTTTTTTCTCATTTCTCTGGGTGAAAGTGATATCATTAACTTCAGAGATTCTTTTTCTGGAGAATGTTTGTTCGAAGTGATTCATATAGCTATCAATCATAAAATCGTTGACATATAGTAAAGTGATTGAAGTTTCTCTTGTTTTTTTTTATTTTATTATTACTGTTTTGGAAATGACTGAAAATATTTTTTTTTTTTTGTGGAAATCAAAACTTACTCAACAATACATACTAAATATGAGTGAAAACATATTTCTCCTGGACACCAATCTTTCCTACATATATATTATTAAATGTTCTTTAATTTTCGATAAAAGAAATGTGAATCATAAAAATTATGCCGACGACCTTAGCTAGACACGATATTCCTAAATTCATTTCTCAATATCAATGTGACCTCAGACATATAATATTGTTACACTGTTCACAAATCTTGGATGACCTTGTATATGAATAGCATACTGAAAATGCCGAATGAAATTAAAATAAATTATGCCCTTTTATGGAATTACTGGTTAAGCTTTCGACGAGAGCTTTCTCTGAGTTATATTCCCATTAATTTGACAAAAGAAGGTTAAAAATTATCCTTTTTTTTATGGGAAATGATCATTCATTGAACTTTTTTCTGAATACCATAATCCATGATATACCATGAATCAACCACTGTGTGCAATCTGAACTAATGAATTTCATGCAGAATACATTCGTTTCCAAATACTTATGACACATTCGAAATAGAAGGGGAATATTTTCAAACTAAAATGTGCTTTCCTTAGTATTTTAGAACATATTAACATTTCCATTTCCTGGCCCTATTCAAACCCTGAAAATCCTAAAAAGATTTTTTCTATCGTTGATTAGTCTGATTCCACAATGAACATCCCTATTGTTCTTTTCCAGTTGAGAATGATTCTTCTTCAACAAAAAATGTGTGCGGTCGGGGGACCTCAGTCAGAAACGAAGTTTTTTCACGCGGCTGGCGGTATGTGGTGACTGGTAGAAATTGTCACGTAATACCATGCAATACTATACCTATATATCCTTTTTCCAAACTCCTTTACCACAGTAAAAGTATTTTATTTCTGATAATGCTATTCGTTATATTGTATCAAATTGACGTGCCTCATATTCAATGTGAACCATTAATCCAACTTCGGCATACAAAAAACATAAGAAAGTATGTTTAAAAAAGGATATAATCATCTAAACAAACGTTATATCACACATAATTGTCATTTTACCATGCAATACTATTAGAAAAAGATCCCCGAGCCGGCAAACCCACGTCATTTTAAAAAAGCTGAATTTTTTAGTATGAATAAAAGTCGTAACATTCCATGTGCCTATAAGTTGAGGTTTCTGAGATAATTGAGAGAAACTGAAGATATGTCCTGAGTAGAGACCTAATTTCCTATGTTCAATAATCGCATAATCGCTCAAATTCATAATATTCCACTTAGATTAGAGGTAATTCTTGCGAAAAACCGAAGATACGTACTCTTAAATCGTTTATGTTGAGATATCAGTATCAAAGCCATTTCTGATTGAATTATCTAGGAAAATATTACGCAATCAACATGTTTTTGATGAAGAAAAACAATTATTGTGTATTAATATCTAATTAAATGATAGAAACGGTTTAGTGGGTAGCCTACATAGAAACAAACAAGGCATTGAAGCAAATGTTCAAATGGACCACCATTTTATTCAATACACAATTGGTATCTCCGTATCATCGACTGTCGCATGCTTTGGAATATTCCTGGCATATCCTGTATTAACGTACATGCTGCAAAAATTCTTGCCGTTGAATCTTCCACAGATACTACAGGTGTTTCATACACTAGGGATTCAATGTATCCCCACAAAAAAAGTCTAGTGAAGTTCAATCCGGAGAACGTGCAGGCCAATGTATGGGACCACGTCTACCTATCCACCGATCATGGAATGTGTGATCAAGAATTCGACGAACGATTCGTTGGAAATGGGCTGGTGCTCCGTCATATTGATACCACATTTTTTAACGAACCAATAGAGGTACGTCTTCAAGTAGCCCAGCCAGCAGAGCAGAGCCAGCAGAGGGCCTGGGGCAGAGTATGCAGCTGGGCCCCTACCTAATTTTATTTTCTATTCATACCATCAGTTCATTTGGATATACTCCAACTGATGGCTTGGTACATTAAGAATATTAACTCTCCTTTTTTGTTGCTATTTATATTATCATTTCATTTTTCATCTGAGTTTCTAGACTATAATATTTTTCTAATGTTAAAAATAATAATTGCCTTGAAGTTGTTGATAAAAAAAATTTGACAAATATAGACATTTTTTACTAGAAGAATTTCAGTCTTTCAAAATCGGCCATTTGGCCGTATACAAAAGAAATATACGTATTTAAGGTGAGAATAAACTTTAGAAATGGTCATTCGGCCGTATACAAAAGAAATATACGTATTTCAGGTAAGAATAAACTATACAAATGGTCCTTCGCTGCCAACAGAACTAATCTGTGGATGAATGTCGGCAAATGTTGGTTTAAGACGTAGTCAGAGAATCAAAGAAAAAGGTGAAGAAAGAAAAAGGGTAGCTTGTCAAGTTAAATCCAATCCGGAGCTATTGAAGTCTCATAGCTGCATAACTGAAGGAAGTGAAACCAGAACTGTACCAAAGATGAGTGAGACTTTCAAAATGTCCAAATCGGTTTCTGCGGAGTCCCGAGGTTCCAGGTCAAGAGGAATTCAAACAACGTTAAAGACAAAGAAAAGCGATTACAAGCGTCACCAAGCGGAACTGAAATTTGCACTCGGAAAGAAGAAATCGGAGCAAGAAGAACTTCGAAGAAAACAAGAGATGCTAGACATTGAGCTTGCATTAAAACTATCGAAAGATGAAGAGTTGTGTTGAGAAAAGAGTGAGATCAGTGAGATGGTGAGTAGACCTGATATGAAAAAATGGGTCGAAGGTGAACATCCATGGCAAGATAAACTGGATGGAGCTTCATTCTCAAGTGCGAGAAAGAAAGAGAAGGTAAAGAATAATGTTTTTATAACTAATTCTCCCGGAAATAATTGCCAATTACCTGATTCTCAATTCGCAAAATTTTTTGCGCGGCAGTCAATGCCAAAGGAATTGCCAATATTCAGTGGTAATCCTATGGAATGGTCAAATTTCGTTATTCAATATACAAATTTGACAAAGGTATGTGATTTTTCTCAGGAAGAAAATCACTGTAGACTTCAAGTGTTTGAAAGGAAATGTTTTGAAAATTGTCCAAAGTCTACTCATTATGCTCCAAAATGTCGACAGGATAATGAGCATTTTGGAAAAAAGCTTCGGTCAGCCACAACACATTATTTTTATGCTTCTCGAAAAAGTGAAAAAATTCCCTTTTGTGAAAGAGAAAAGACTTGACTTACTCTTTTCCGATGAGGTTGAAAATCTTGTTGGAACTATAGAATCACTAAACGAGAGAGAACACTTACAAAATCCTATTTTATTGCAAGAATTAGTAGATAAACTGCCAAATTCATACAAAATGATGTGGATCGAATATATTTCACAAAAAAAAATGTACGAAATCAAGATCTTTGAATTCTGTCAATGGCTCGACCAAAAATCTAGGACAGCTTGTCAAATCGGAATGTCAAAATGGTTAGAAATGCCATTCGACAAAATTCAATGAACAAGGCGCAATTCGGGTAAAAAGAACACTACCTCAACTACAATGGACAAAATAAAAGTATTTGTTGCAAGAAAGATTTGCACTATTTGAACTCATGTAATAAATTCTAATCTCGCTCTGTGGATGAAAGATGGAATTTAGTAACATCCAATAAAATATGCTTTTCATGTCTTGTACCTTTTCAGAGTGTTAATTTTTGCAGAAAAAATAATATTTGCAACATCAACAATTGCAAAAGATTTCATCACCGTCTTTCACACAAATCTGAAAATCAAAATGGAGATACAAATCTAGATGTCACTTCGAATGATATTGAAAAGGTGAATGATTTGGAAGTTAATTGTCATATCTCAACAAACAAACACATTTTACTCAAAATTTTGCCTGTCGTCATAAATTATAAAAACACAAACTCTACAACATATGCACTTCTAGACGATGCCTCGACTGTAACCCTAATTGATGAAGATTTGGCAAATGAATTAGATCTTGGACCTCAGCAGTCATTGTGTATCCAATGGACTAACAATCGAGTTAAGGAACGATAAGATTCATGAGTTGTGAGCTTCACAATAAGATCGCCAGAAGACAACGACAGGGAATTCCAGTTGAGACATGTCAGAACGATGAAAGGTTTAGCACTACCTAGCCAGACAGTGGACTCAGGTGAGATTTCCAAGCGATATCCTTATGTAGATAATGAAATTTTTTCAATGAGAAATACCAAACCTAGGATATTGATTGGTCAGGACAATTGGCCCTTATTGGTCAATAGAAAAATCATTACCGGTCCATGTAATGCCCCAGCGATGAGTAAAACATTACTGGGTGGGGTAATCCACGGAAATATATGTACCGGTCCAGAAAATTATGATTCACAAATTTCTAGATTTGTTTGTTACACTAATAAAGAGGTAATAGATGATATGGATTCATTACATGAGCCCGTGAAGGAGCAATGGAAAAATTGACATTTCTGGAATAGAAAGATATGAGGAGGCCTTGTCCAAAGAGGCTTGAAGAGCTCAAGATATTTTGGAGAGCTCAAGATATTTTGGAGAGATGAAAATAAGATTCTTTCAGACAGTGAACGAAATACTCGAAACAGGTTGGCATGCACAGAAAAAAAAATTAAGAAAAATTCCATTTATGGTAGGACATATTGCGAAAAGATGGATGATCTTTTGAAGAAAGGGTATATTTGAAAACTATCGGAAGAAGAAGCTCTAATAACATCATCCAAAACATGGTTTCTTCCTCATTCCGGTATTATAAACCCTAATAAACCCAATAAACTTAAAACAGTATTCGATGCATCATCAAAATTGAATGGCATTGGTTTGAATGATTGTTTGATGATAGGACCTGATTTATATAATTCCCTTTATACAATTCTGCTCAATTTCAGGATAAAAAAATATGCATTTACTGAAGACATCAAAGGAATGTTTCTACAAGTTGGAGTTCGTCAAGAAGACTGTGCAGCACAGAGGTTTTTATGGCGTGGAATGGATACATCTAGAGAACCAAGCGTTTATGAAATTGGTGTTGTCTTCTTTGGATCTTCCAATGGACCATGTCTTGCACAGGAGGCAAAAAATCGGAATGCTCTAGAGTTCAGTAAGTAATTTCCCGAAGCAGTGAAAGCCATAATCAAACAACATTATATGAACGAATATGCTGACTCCATTGAGGAGGGTAAGAAAATAATTAAGGATATAATATATATTCATTCGAAAGGAGGATTCAACATATGTAATTGGGTTGCAAATTCTCCAGAAATCATTAAAAATATTGATCCATCATTGAGATCAATTGATGTGAAAGACTTCGAATCGAACAGCGAAAATAAAATCGAAAGAATTTTGGGAGTTTTTTGGAACCCCTTTGATGATTCATTCAAATTTCAAACTAATTTCCATAAAATTGATAGGGACATATCGACAAACAGACAAACAGACGAAGACCAACAAAAAGAGAAATTTCAAAACTTGTTATGAGTATTTTCGATCCATTAGGATTTTTGACAAATTTGACAATTCAAAGTAAAATTCTACTACGAAATATTTGGAAAATAAAACTTGGATGGGATGATGAAATTACGGATATTTTGAACGAAAAATGGCAACTGTGGTTATCAGATCTCTGGAACATCCCTTCTTTTGAAATTCCAAGGGTTTATTTCACTATTGATCGAACTAAATCTGATATTCAGTTGCATTTATTCTGTGATGCTTCTGAAAGATCTCATGCCACAGTAGCTTACTGACGATGCCTAGAAAATGAAAAGGGTTCAAATAGCTTTCATCAGTGCAAAAGCAAGGGTGACCCCTATAAAACAACCTGGATCGATTTCGCGATTGGAATTGCAGGCAAAATTGTTAGGAGCTCGCCTAGGGCAATATCTAAATGAGAATTTGGATGTGAAAATGAGAAAAGTGATTTATTGGACTGACTCTAAAACGGCATTGCATTGGATAAGATCCGAATCATACAGATATAAAGTCTTTGTGGCCCAACGATTAAGTGAAATACAGAATTTAACCGACGTTAATCAATGGAGGTATATCAGCTCCACCGAAAACGTTGCCGATGAAGCCACTGAAAGGCATCGAAATATAAATATTTTTTCCTACAGCCGATGGTTACATGGACCATGTTACCTCGAACTTCCACAAGAAAACTGGCCCATAAGGAAAATGAATGATTTTTCGGAATCCATTGACAAAAAAGTGTTGGGAGAAAGAAAGAAATATATTTTTATGAGTTACTCCAACACAGATATACCAATTCCATCAATGCAATATTTTTTGAAAAATGGACAAAATTAAAAAGATCAACGGGATGGAAAAAGTGTAAACGGGGTATTGCTCTTACACCTGTTGATATCAAATATGTGAAAGGGGAAAAGAACTCGACTAATCTACGAGAGATAAAAGACTTAAAAACACTTTTTTCGGAAATTGAAGAACTCAACGCAGAAGAAATTATGGCTGCAGAGAAACTTTTATATGAGAAAATTCAAGGCGATACATTTCCTGAAGAAATAGAGAGATTGAAAAACAATATTTCCCCAGGGAAAGAGAGTAGATTATATACTCTATGTTATATCATGGATAAAGATGGACTACTACGCTTGCGAGGGAGAATGGACAATATGGTAGACGTCCATGAGGATTTCAAGAACCCCATTATTCTAGACCCTAAACACCAGATCACCAAGCTCATTATTCAACATTATCATGGAGAAGTTCATCATCATGGTCGAGAAATAGTGGTCAATAGCTTGAGACAGAAATATTGGAGCATACGACTCAGACGAGCAGTAAAAGCAGTAGTAGGCCGATGCCAAAAGTGCAAGAATCGAAAAGCTACTCCCAATATTCCTTTGATGGGTCAAATGCCACCATGTAGGCTCGAACCTACTATTCGACCCTTCATTAGGACAGGCGTCAATTACTTTGGACCTCTCATGGTTATTGTCAAAAGGAGCCATGAAAAACGTTATGGTGTCATTTTCACGTGCATGACCTGAAGAGCTGTTCACTTGGAAATCGCATATGACCTCAGTACTGATAGTTTCATTCAAGTATTGAGACAATTTGGATGCAGAAGAGGATTTCCCGAAGAGTTATACAGTGATAATGGATCTAATTTTAAGTCTGCTCAACGTGAACTACAAGACTCTTTGGCAAATTTGAATCGGACAGAAATCATAAAGTTTTGTTCTCTCAGAAACATATCGTAGAAATTCAACCCTCCTTTGTGTCCAAACATGTGTGGAGCATGGGAACGTCTTATACAAATGATCAAGGAAAAAAATTCCACAATTGAAATTTCCACAAGAATATGTTTTACGAACTGCATTTGCAGAAATTGAGAATATAATAAACTCACGACCTCTTACTCACGTATATCTGGACTCTGAACCACTCACTCCAAATCATTTTTTGATCAGGCCTCCATATGCTGCGATGTCTTGTATCGATCTCACGAAAGAAAATTTCAATTTGGCTTCAAAATGGTAAGCAGCACAAAAATTGGCCGACATATTTTGGAAAAGGTGGACACACGAATACTTACTCTATTTGACATAGAGGAGCAAATGGCAACAAGAAACTCCCAGTATACAGAAAAATGATATTGTTATCATTGTTGATTCCCATGGACTTCGGAATACTTGACACAAAGGAAGAGTCATTAATCTGTATCCAGAAAAGGACAATAGAATTAGGATAGTCGACGTTCAACTAGCCAACGGAACAATCCTGAGAAGATCTGCATCAAGACTTTGTGTTTTGGACATACAGAGGAAAACTGAAATCCAGGAATTGTTCTTCTACCCTAGTGCAATTACTGGGAGGGAGAGTATTGCTATTTATATAATCATTTTATTCTTTATCTGAGTTTCTAGACTATAATATTTTTCTAATGTTAAAAATAATAGTTGCCTTGAAGTTGTTGATGGAAAAAAGTTTTGACAAATATAGACACTTATGACTGGAAGAATTTTAATCCTTTAAAATCGGTCATTCGGCCGTATACAGAAGAAATATACGTATTTCAGGTGAGAATAAACTCCACATTGAACTTTTTTTCTGAATACCATAATCCATGATATACCTATGAATCAACCACTGTGTGTGCAATCTGAACTAATGAATTTCATGCAGAATACATTCGTTTCCAAATACTTATGACACATTCGAAATAGAAGGGGAATATTTTCAAACTAAAATGTGCTTTCCTTAGTATTTTAGAACATATTAACATTTCCATTTCCTGGCCCTATTCAAACCCTGAAAATCCTAAAAAGATTTTTTCTATCGTTGATTAGTCTGATTCCACAATGAACATCCCTATTGTTCTTTTCCAGTTGAGAATGATTCTTCTTCAACAAAAAATGTGTGCGGTCGGGGGACCTCAGTCAGAAACGAAGTTTTTTCACGCGGCTGGCGGTATGTGGTGACTGGTAGAAATTGTCACGTAATACCATGCAATACTATACCTATATATCCTTTTTCCAAACTCCTTTACCACAGTAAAAGTATTTTATTTCTGATAATGCTATTCGTTATATTGTATCAAATTGACGTGCCTCATATTCAATGTGAACCATTAATCCAACTTCGGCATACAAAAAACATAAGAAAGTATGTTTAAAAAAGGATATAATCATCTAAACAAACGTTATATCACACATAATTGTCATTTTACCATGCAATACTATTAGAAAAAGATCCCAGAGCCGGCAAACCCACGTCATTTTAAAAAAGCTGAATTTTTTAGTATGAATAGTGTGAAATGTAGTTGAGAATGTATGGTACTTGCTAGTTCAAAAGATCAAAAGCGGGGCCCTTTTTTTTTATTACACTATTCAACAGGTACAAGATCCAATTACAGAATAGGAAGATACAGTGTGAACCATTCAACATGTTAGCTATATACAATAATATAAATCAGTGGACAAAAACAGAACAGTCCAGTTTTTTTTATGGAGGCCACACAGCAACAAAAAATGTCAATGGTTTCATTCATCTTATTATATGTATTGCACATCTTATAAACAGGTGCATTCAATTTAACATTGGTGTGACAAAGTGGAAGGTAGAATAATGTTTCTCCGAGATGTGAGTCTAGGAATATGAAACTCCATATATCCAAAATGCAGCTGCAGTCCAAATTGTTGTGAATAAGGTTGAAAAGGAATATAACATGTGACCTATTTCGACGAGATTCAAAGTTAATCGACTGAAAATCTAGAAATTAGTTGTTCATGTGGATGACCTACGTCTGGGTAGTTGCCATCAAGTTTGAAACATAGATACTTCAAAAATTTTCATTGGATATTTTCTGAATTAGATATATATACCTGATGATATGGTGCCCAAACAATTGAATTTGATCTAACAAATGTAAAATATAATTGGAGAAGAGTTTTCCCATTCCTTCCAAAATCTTTTGACACTGTGATTATGAATCCTAATGATCTATAAGTTTTTTTGGTGACTAGCTCGATATGTTTAGCGAAAGAGAGTTTTTTGTCGAATGTTACTCCTAGATCTTTGAAAGTGTCGGGTCTTTTCAATACGACATTGTTCTGTTTATAATTGTAAAGAATTGGATTCCGCTTGGCGGTGAAAGACATAACCTGGCATTTAGAAACATTTAGGAATAAGCTATTCTCGATGCACCAGAGATTGAGGCGATCCAGATTATTTTGGAGAAGAGTACAGTCTCCTGTGGTGATAATTTCATGGTATATCTTAAGATCATCGGCATACAGTAAGTGAGCGACGGAGAGAGTAGCTACAATGTCATTGATAAACATTATGAAAAATAAAGGCCCGAGGTTAGACCCTTGGGGAACACCTGACGTGGGAAGGACTTCAATAGACTTTTGACCATGGAAACTGACATACTGCTTACGATTATGAAGGTAGGATTGAAATAAAGATGTGAGATTAGACAGTTTGTGAAGAAGAATTCCATGATCAAGCCTTTCGAAGGCCTTTGAGAAATCCGTATAAATTATATCAGATTGAGAGCTCCCATCGATAGTATCAGATAATTGCTCCGTGATACAAATTAAATTTGTTATCGTTGTTATCGTTGACTTTCGTTCTACAGGTAGCAAGTACATATAGGTACATAAAAACATTACTCACCTACGTTAAAGTATGGTAATATTTTGTCATTTAATATAGCGAGATAGCCGGGTGGTCTAAGGCGCCAGCTTTAACTTAAGCTCTGGATTTCGAAATGGGGCGTGGATTCAAATTCACTTTTTTCCTTGAATTCGAGAGATAACTTATTTTGGAAAGAATATTCAAATAAAAAAAATCAAACAAATTATTTCTCAATTTCAACTTAAAAAATTAAAAAAAAAAATCGGTGGTGGGATTTGAACCGACGCTTTCTCTCGAGATACAGAGCTTGAATCTCTTATATCTGGCACCTAACGCTGGGTACACATGACAGCTTACGCTCTCGGCGTATTGCTTTCTGATTGACTGCTGACCGACAACTTCGCATTTTGTGTCATTCAATGACCAATCGGAAAACAGTACGTTGTTAGTTAAAATACGAGAGGCTGTCATATGAACTCGGCATCAGACCGCTCGGCTATCTCAGTATATTGTGAGGATTGTGAGAATATTCTAACGTAGCTTTGCTGAAATGACGTTGGTTTGACATCTCTGGGATCTTGGACTATATACATATATATCCATTTTCCAAACGCCCCCGCCACAGTAAAGGGTATTTCATTCCTGATAATAATAATCGTCATAATATATCAAATTGACGTGCCACATATTCAATGTAAACCATTAATCCAACTTTGACATACAAAAAAACATGAGAAATTATGTCCAAAATAGGATATAATCTTCTAAAAATGCGTTATATAGAAATTAAAATGGACAAAAATCACGTATCACCACTCAACAATAATAGCCGTCTTGTATTCGCATAGATATCCTACCGCTCATGTATTATTTTAAATTTCCTGCAAGCAGAACAGCGGTTCGGATCGTTCCGTACCCCTTTGGAATCGTATGAGCAAGGGCTGTATGCATGTTACACATACTCGTACATATGAGAAAGAGATAGAGATCAAGTCGCATGGAGGGGGCATAGAGCTCTTTGCTTACGTGACGATTTCTATCAGTCAACACCTACCGCAAGCCGCGCAAAGGAACTTCGTTCCAAAAACTCTTTCAAGAACGTTTAGTATATAACTCAGTAGATACTTCATCAGGCCCAGTCCAGAAAAAACTACATATTTTCATTAGTATATTACTTTTGAGAAAGTTGCGATAACAAAGGGAAAACTATTTTTCAAATCTTACCTATAGAACAGACAAAACAATCAAACTTTCAACTTCTGCATAGATAGAAATTGAAGTTGCAGAGCGCTTGTTCACTCTTGGATATTATTGTTGAGATAAAATGTACAAATGATGCTATGCGAGTAAGTTAGTGTGGGAGTATTTTTCTTCATTCTCGGTTGAACTGGATGTTTGTCTTATTGATTTCTAAATGAAATATGCAGGACAAGTTCCCAATATAAGGAATCAAACTACCTGTCACTAACAATAACAAAATTCAACTAACTCTTCGATGATCCTGATTCTACCGGTTCTTCTACTTCATCACAACTTAAATCCAATTTTGGAACAAAACCGAAACTGACCAAAATCCGCTACATCCCGACAAATGAACGTATGACATTGAAACGTCATAAGAATGGGCGTAACAGAAAGACTATTCTTTCTCATACTTCTCGAATTTTTTATTTGCTAGGCTGTGCTTTTTATGTGCCATTATTGCAAATAATAATCATTCAAAAATTGTGGATCGGAAAGCTTTCATATGGAGGGTAACTTCCAGCGTTCATATTCTCCATGGCCTGGAACGAGATTTATCTCATTTGAATTCTCTGAAAATTCCTCGTTTAGTATTGGTAAACTCCATGGGTTCTTGGACGTACCTCAGAGGAATTGTATTGGCCAAAAAATAATGCCTCACATCAAAATCACTCACCTGAAATACATGATCAGAAACGACATGCACTTTAAAGAATACAGTAAGCCACTGCCACTCCTCAGACGGAATTCGAAGAAGGGGCGTGATTGACTGGTCGACGTTTTGCTCTCATTTCCCACCGAATGGTCGTGATTTTTCCAAGGATCCAGGAATAGGTGTTATATTATACACGAGTGCTAATGATCTCTCATATGGAAGGATGAGTGGGTCAGGGAAAGAGTAAGTTGATAATTGGACAATATAATGTTCATTGGAGATGCGGTATTTAACAGACAACTGCGACTGTCACATTCAATTGACAGAGTGTGTTTTTGTGTTGTTTCGTGAAGCGTTGATGAACGGACATTAATTAGTCGAGTATTTCGAATAGAGACGTACCTCAGATTCCTAATAGTTGGTAGTGCTGGTGATGGTTGTAGTGGACGAGGTAATTAGTGGATGATTGGAGATAAATGTATAGTGGTTACGAGAAATACACCCCGCAACGATATGGAGGCCAGAATGAAAATAATAAAGCAGCAGTTCGCCGAACAAGGGAGATGATTGCTGGCAGGAAATTGAGTTGGAGAGGAACGACGGCAGGGAGAAAACAAGAGAAAAAAAAATATTGACAACAGGAGAAGGAACGGAGCCAGAGAAAAAATAAAAGGAACGGGAACATTGACGGGAGAAGTGACAGAAACATATGAAACAAAAATTCAAAAAGGGAGGAACGTCATCTGGAGGAGGAGAAACGACTTCAAAGAGAAACACAAGAAGCGGAAAATTGTCGACAGATAAAAGAACACAAAGAGAAGGAACGTGACAGCAGGAGAAGAAACGAAGACAGAAAGAGCAAAATCAAGAAGGTAAGGAAAGTTGACAATAAAGAGGAACACATCAGTAAAATTCTGGAAAAACAAAATAAAGAACTAGAACAACAAAAATCATCAAAACAATTTATAAAAAAACATTTTAAAGACAAATGCATTAAAAGGAAAAAAATATTTCTTTCATTATTTGATCTGGGTTATTCTGTGAGTGACAGATTCAAAATTTTGCTGCGCAAGATTACCTATTTTGTATCCGCGGCACGCTTTTGAATCTGTTACTCACAGAATAACCTAGATCAAACAATGAAAGGAATTATTTTTTCCCCTTAAGTGCACTTGTATACATAAAAGCTTGTCTTTAATTTTTTTTTATTTTTATTTCCAACTTGTCAGTTCTGTTATTATTACCAACTAATAGAAGATAGTTTTTGATTTTGTTTTTCATTTATCTATTATTTTTGAATATTCATAATGTTAAATAACTAGTTCAGTGATCTCTATCTAATTCATTTGTAAATTTTGCCAAAAAAAACATAATTTCTGACCCTAAAACCCCCCAGATACCAATTTCGAATAGAATCGGACCATAATCATGAAAATTGTCCGCCATATGGAAGCCGCCATTTATTTTTCCTAACAAAGAATGCATAATGCATTGTCACCGGAATTCTATACACCTGACGAATTTCAAATCAATCGGACGATTAGAAGTGAGTCAAATTCAACTTGCAAGATTTGATTACAGGCAGACAGACACACAGACAGACAGACACCCCACATAGCAATTTTGAATAGAATCGGTCATAATCGCAAAGCTCTTCCGTCATTTTGGAGCCACCATATTGAATTTTTGAATTTTGACAAGAAAATCACTATCTTCGACCCTGAAAACCCCTAGATACCAATTTTGAATAGAATCGGACCATAATCACAAAACTTGTCCGCCATATTGGAGCCACCATTTTGTTTTTTCCCCTAACAAAATTCAATAATGCATTGTCAGCGGAATTATATACACGTGCCCAATTTTGAATCAATCGGACGATTAGAAGTGGGTCAAATTCAACTTGCAATTTGATTTGAATACCGACACAGACACACAGACACATAGACACACAGACACCGGGATAGGTGGAACTAAATGGAAGGTTGTTGGAACTGAGGGGCAAATCTTAGGCCTGAAGAAAAATTTCGAAATTGGAGCCGAAGTCAACATACTCAAGAAAATGATGAAGGGAATGAACAGTGAGATAGAAAACAATGTTACTACAGTCCGATAAAAAGCTAAGAAACAAGTATAGGCACCACCTATATAGAGAAACAATGCAGCATTTGAGAGTACCAGAATGAAAATTCCATTCACCAAAGATCAAAAACCATTCTGAGGGGGTGCCATTTTCCATTGACGCCATACCGTAATCAGTTTGGAGCTGCGGCCACAGCTGATAGATGGGGCCAAGAATGAAAGACTACTGCAGTCATAGTGGCTTTGAAAATGTAACAAACCATCTCAGAAGATCAACAGCGCCAGATACCTTATTGCTGCTGTGGAATTGAGGTACGGTACCAACATAGAAAACACCAGTGCATAAATCTGGTGAAAGTCTGCAGAAATTTCGAACAGACGTGTAGAGACTCGTTCAGCTTGTCTACCCAGATGCCCCGGAGGATTCCAAATAATAGTTAGCGATGCTGTTATCCAGACGGATTGAGTGATATCTGGACTTTGAGATCAATACAGTTCACGAAGAACTTCAATGAAGCTCTAGTTCGTTCCTTGGAAGTGGAATTGGCTTCCAACACCTTAAGACTAAGAGTAGGAGATTTTCGGTTGAACAATCACTTCAAGAAGAGACACAAAGTGATAGCATGGAATAGATGCTTATTTCCAGAGAAACCGCATCTTGGAGGACAACCCCATGATTCTCCTCACCTGAGAGGACAAAATCGTCAAGAGAGTCAAGATAAAACTATTTCAGATGTAGCAGGAGCGGACATTTCCATTAAGATTGCAGTGTGAGGTAGCCCCCACGCTCGTCATCTTGGATGGAACCTCAACGTTCCGTTTATCTCTATCTAGTGTACATATACCAAGAAAGTAAGTGGATCGTCAAACTCCCAATTGGTATTACCCAGGAGCAGAATGAGTGAAGTATCGATGGAAACTCATGGAAGGAAGTCAGGGCAACATCTAAAAGTCAATAAGACTCTGGACTAGATCGGGCAGGGGTTTCACTGGGTACATTGTCACGACGATGTAGAAAGCTGGTGCGGAAGATGTCCCGAGGGCGGCGCTACTGAAGTTCGGAAAACAAGGTTCAAGGGTGATATATAGCTGGGCCATTTCCTCTGACGAACGATGGCAACAAATACATCCTCGTTGCCAAATCAAATGGGTAGAAACCTAATACAGACCAGAAAGCATTCACGCTGGAGATGTGACTGATGGACAATATGTTTTCGAGACTTGGAGTACCGATTGAGCTACATTCTGACCAGGGTGAGCTATTCGGTATCAGCAAGATCAGAACTACTGTGCTCAGTCAGACGGCATGATTTGAAGATTCACAGAACCATATTGATACTCAAAAACTGCCTAACCAAAATCAGTCAGGCTTTCGAAGCGGTTTCTCGTGTGGAACAGCATCGCAAAAAGTAGTGGATGACTTCAAATATGCTATGGACGAAGGTAAATGTATTGTAGCGTTCTTAGATTCACGTCGGGCATTCGAAGTTATAGATAGAACCATCTTATTAAAAAAACTTAAATATTACTTTGGAGTAAATGCATCCTCATATAAATGGTTCAAGTCTCATTTAGAACAAAGGTATAAAAAAACTAAAATCAATAAAATAATATCACAAAAAATAACTGTTCCAACTGGAGTACCACAAGGAAGTGTATTGGGCGCCATACTTTTCATATGTTTTATCAATGACATATTAGATCTGGATTTGGGCGAATGTAAAACACACCTAATCGCAGATGATACCATCGTCTACATTATGGGTGATAATATTAATAACTCAATAGGAAAACTAAACCAACACCTTAAAGAAATTCACGACTGGTTTAATAATAATAAGATCGTTGACAACGTACATAAATGTAAATACATGATAATCAAAAACAAACGAAAAATGCAAGGAGTAATTGATTGCAATCTCCAATTTAACGGAAGAGATCTAGAACGTGTGAGCCATATTAAATATCTAGGTATAATTATTGATGAAAAACATACCTTCAGTGAGCACATTGATTATCTTTCGAAGAAAATGCCTAAAAAAATATTATTTGCATATAGGACTAGCAAAACAGTAATTCAAAACAGTAAACAATTAATATATAATAGTATAATAAAACCCATTTCGATTACTGTTTCTCTATACTCTCTATGTGCAATGAATCAGATATTCATAAGCTGGAGATTCTGCGAAATAGATGTATGAGATTCTTACTGAATACCAACAGATATGAAAATGTTAACGGAATGCAAAAAAAACTAAATTGGCTGTCAATTAAAAATTCATTTAAGGTTCGTTCGATGATTTTTATTTACGAAACTATAAACAATATGTTACCAGAATATTTGTCTACAAATTCACAATGAAATACATTCATTAAATATACGCAAAAAAAAACAATCTGATGTGTACGGAGGAAAGTATCTCTGAGGCTGGAATCGTAATCTATAAAAACCTACCCGATTTCATTAAACTGTCTCGTAATATCAATATTTTTGAAAGTGGTATCCGTCAATATATCAAACGATCAATTTCAGTAATTAAACGTCGCATTTTATAGTGCAATCTAGGCTATTCTTGTTCTCAGAATTGTTTAGGTATAGGGATTTCATATCATTATATCATGCTTTGATGCTAATAGAGCTATATTTGAATTAATTAACAGTTAGCGTTTAACGTTTCCACTAATGTTTGTTCATTGGTGTCTTTTATCTATTGTACTTTATCTACACTAACCTATCTCATCTTTGTATCTTTGTAATTGTAATATAGTCGGCAAAATGACAAAATGGAAATGGTCGTCACAAAAGACTTTCAAAGTAGTTTTTATTCAGAGAAAAAGGCAAATGTGTGACAATATTCACAATATTTTGACAATATCTGACAATTCGTTTTTATCTAGGCAACTCCATGAAAATAAAATATAAACAGTGTCTTCTAAATGTCGAATATGTTACATTCTCCCCCTTGATGGCGAATCTAATTGTCATTACCATCTTCTGTTTTCAAGGGACACAGCTTTGAAACAGGCCGTCTATATAGTTCGGTTTGGGTTTTGACTTCTACAACCCTTACTTTTCCATCGGGTCCGGGAAACAATTTCTGCACTACCCCAACTATTCCTTGGAGCATTTCCGTCTATTTCTTTAAGGAATTCAGGTCCACTGAACCATCTGTCGAAGTTGATCTGTCGAATATGTACGTGTAGCTTCGTCTGCTATGTTAGAACTAGTAGAAATCCAATACCAGTCAGAAGAATTTGTCAATTCTAAAATTTCTTCAAACTGTCCAAGTTTTTTTCCGTTTCCTTTTATCCAATGTGAAATTGTTGATGAATCAGTCCAAAAGTAATTTTTCTGAATGTTTATCTCAAGTTCTTTATGAATACAATTCGCTAGGCGGCTTCCCATCAGAGCTGCCTGTATTCTGGGTATCGACAGAGCTTTGTTGGGAGCTACGCGAGCTTTGGCCATTATCAGTGATGTATTCACCTCCTTACCCGAAACGACTCTGAGGTAGGCCAGTGAAGCAAATGCTTTTTTACTTGCGTCGCAGAAAACATGTTATTCGGTTTTGTCGGATTTTGGAATGATTAGTAAATAGCATCGAGGAATTCGTAAAAGTGGTATCGTTTCTACCAAGTCTCTCATCCAAAGTGCCCATATTTTAAAATTTTCTTCGCCAATATGGTCATCCTACCCTATACCGTATCTCCAAATATCCTGAATCAATATTCTCCTACAAATCGAAAAATCAACAATCAATCCCAAAGGGTCAACAACAGACAACACTGATTTCAAAATTTCTCTTTTTGTGGGTTTCTGTTTTCTAGAAGTTTTGTAGTCATTGTAGGTCGAATTGAATTTGTACTGAAAGAAGTCGTCTTTAGCATTCCACCATTGTCCACGAATACGTTGTAAATTTGTATCGTCATTGAGATTCATGCCTCTTACTATACAGTCATATGATCCAAGTCTATTCATTACCTCTTTTGAATTCGAAATCCAATTCACCAACTGAAATCCTCCTTGTTGTTGAATTCGTTGAACTTCAAGGATGGTTTTCAGAGCTTCTTCGTCAGTGTCTTTACTATCAAGATAATCATCAACATAGTGCTTTTTCGAAATGGCATTCAATATGTCTGGAGAATCAGTTTGTACTTTAGCATTGAAATTTTTAACGAATTGAGCACATGTTGGTGAACAAGTTGCACCGAATATCATTACCTGCATTTGATATATCTGATATTCTTTGGTGAGATCACCATGTCTCCATAAAAATCGTTGGCTACATTGATCTTCTGGTATTATTCTCACCTGATGAAATATTTCCTTGATGTCAGAACAAAAGGCAACTTTGTTTTGTCGAAATCTCATCAAAACTGCCACTAGAGGAGTGAGTAGATCTGGTCCTATAAGTAGATCATCATTTAGGCTTTCACCTTGTGATCTGGCTGCTGCGTCGAAAACTAATCGAAATTTGTTTGGCTTATTAGGGTTTTGTACGCCGAAATGCGGTAAATACCAATGACGAGAACCTCCAATGTTGGCTTCTTCTGGAGACAATACTCTGGCATAATTTTTGTCAAGGTAGCTTTGAATTTTCTCAGAATATTGTCTTCGGAAGTTTTCGTTTTTTGCTATTCTTTTTTCAACACAGTAAAGCCGTTTCATTGCCATGGTTTTACTGTCAGGTAAGACTATGTCATCACTTTTCCACAGAAGACCAATTTTAAAATGACTGTCAATTCGTTCGATACTTTTTTCCATTATGTTTATAGCTCTATCCACGGATTTATCAGGATTCTTATGATTATTTGAAATGCCAAAGGATTCTATCGAAAAGGTTTGTTTTTCATCAGCTTGTTCTCGAAGGCAGATGTGAGAGGAAAATTGACCAAACGTTTCACCAAAATCAGTAGGTCCGTGTCAAATCCACCCAAGATATGTTTTTGTTGCAATAGGCGTATTTTCAGGTCCTTGACAAACTTTACGTGCTACAGTGAGATAGATATTATCTTGCCCCAGAAGAATCATAGGTCTTCAAGTAATATTTTGAAAAGGCAGTCCTTGTGAATAGTCATATTTTATCCAATCTCCCCGCGTGATATTCTGAAAGGGAAGCGATAAGTCTTTGACAGAATGAACATTTTTCAGGGTAAATATTTTGGCATCTCTGTAGCATCCAGAAATTTCAAGGTAAAATTTGAGAGAAGTGTCATGTTGATTGACAATATTGTTCGTCCATTGTATACATAAAGGTTGTCGTTGACCTTCTATACCATGTTCGGCGACAATCGATTCATCAACGAGTGTCACTGTTGACGCTTCATATAAAAGTGCAACTGTGTCAATAAAACTATTTTGTCCATACAGTCTCACGTTTACTACCCTGAGCAACACTTTCGTCGTCATGTCGTGTCTAGTAGTTGTTACTCTTTCAGTGTTTGGGTCAGATGCGTCTTTTGAGATAGGGGCAGAGTTTTCCGTGCAAGGTTTAGTATCATTGTTATAATTAGAATTGGACATTTCAAAGGAGTCTTTATGCAACAATTTGTGATGAGGACGTCGACACCCATTTAGACCACACAATTTTCTAATTTCACAACGATATGTTTGATGGTTATTGCTTAGGCAAGAAAAGCATAATTTTTTCTTAGTTACAACTGACCATCTAGTTTCAACGTCATTTTCATTGAGTTTCGGACCCAATTGTGTCTTATGTCCTTTCATTTCACAATAATGACAAAGAATTTTAGGATGTTTTCGCTCATTTGTTGATAGAGCTACACCATGTCGAGGTTTTGTTTGAAATCGGGAATAGTGTTGGAAATTATCCAATAATTTATATTTAGAGGAGGGAGTGCTAACGTAACGATCCGCATTTTTTCTGGTATTCAACCATTCAGAAAAACTATTGGGGTCAGCTTCCCCCCACAATCATACATAATATCACCCCATTGCAATTTCAGCATGTCAGGAATTTTTCCAAGTAATTCTTCGAGGAGTTGAGGATTTTTCAAATGTCCTGTGCATTTCAAGGATTTTATTGTCTCAACAAGATTTCTCACGTGGTTTGAAAAATGTATCAACTTCTCAAGGTTCTGATCTCTCATTGGTTGGATAGCTCTTACCTGGGTGATAAGTGTCTCGATTATTTTATCGGGACGTCCGAAATGCTTTTCCAATGTGTTTATTACCAAAATTATGTTCGAGGGACACATCACCATTCCGGCGACAGCAGATTTAGCTTCTCCTCGGAGACAGTTTTGCAACTCAACAATTTTTTCTTCATTGGAAAATTTGCACATGGAGGAGACGAGATGAACTTGGGATATAAACATTGGCCATTCAGCAGGATTGCCATCGAAAATAGGAAAGTCCTTTTCCATGAAGCGATACATTCTGAAATTGTCTTCGGGTCGGCTGGTTGCTTTTTGGAAAGTTTCAGAAATTGTTTTACACAGCAATTGAATGTCCGTCATTTCTCTTGGTACGGTTGGTGGGTCTCCTTTTCTTGGTTGTTCTTGATCTTGTGTTGGTTGAATCTCTATTTCATTTACACAGTTTTGAATATCTGTCGTCTTTGGAGAGTAGGGTGGTTGAGAAATTGGTGTCGAAACTCTTACGGTCGGATAAAGGCTTCCGTAGATTTGATACTTTCACACTCTGTAGTTCCGTTCATTCCTCGTTGATGGAATTCGTGCTCTATTTGAAGTAATTTGAATTGGTTGTCTAGTTCCAATTTCTTCATTTCAATTTCTTGTTTCGCTTTTTCCATATTGAGGGCTAACTCTCCTCTTCTACATGTAATTGAACTAGTCGTACTATGTCGGGAATGTCTGGATTTTTGGGATATGGTTTCAATTCCATGCAGGTTTTCTGGATTCTGTACTTCATTCGTGACTATTTGTCTTTAGGATGGTATATTTTCCGAAGTCTGGATGCATGGTTCTGATACGCATGTTATCTGATTTGATCTATCATTAGGAGTGTTGTCTACCCCAAAATGATGAGGCCATACAAAATCTCTATCCAAATGGTGATTGGTACGTGCACCTGGTCGTCTCAGGTTGTATCCTCTTGAACTCATTTGGGCAGTGATTCCAAAGTCTGATTCCGTCGGCTCGAAAGGACCAAAATGTAAAATAGTCGTCGGCAAAATGGAAATAGTCGTCACAAAAGACTTTCAAAGTAGTTTTCATTCAGAAAAAAAGGCAAATGTGTGACAATATCTACAATATTTCAACAATATCTGACAATTCTTTTTCATCTAGGCAACTCCATGAAAATAAAATATATACAGTGTCTTCTAAATGTCAAATTTGTTACAGTTATAAAATGATATTGTATTAGCAATGCTCGATAAATGAATAAACAAATAATGAATAACCTCTTTTCAATGTTGTAGAGAATTATCAAAAGAACTGGACACTATTTCTGATGACATACAGAGCAGTTGTCCATGATTGAACCAAGTTTACCCTGGCTTAGCATTATCTTCAGAAATGAAATCCAATTAGCTGGTGTTTGGATCACCATGCACCAAAGGAAGAGAAGTTTGGGCTATACAGATATACTGGGGAACAGCATAAGATAGTGACTAGGTCTGGTTGTATAAGCCACATAGAAAAAATTATGTTTCTCCCGAGATAAGGACCGAATGAAGTGGAGAGAAGTATCAGCGACGTGGTTCACAGAATCCAACGCAGCCCTGGGAAGACTAAAGCCCTATCACGGTGAATCAATGGCTTTTGATCGGGACAATCAAAATAAGAGGAGAAAGGGTCAGTGTTACGAATACAGTATGTCACTGCCACTCTCCAGATGCAGTTATTAGGAGGAGTGGTGTGACTGACTGGTTGACGTGTCGTTGGGATTTTTGATGGAACTAGTGCGATTTTTCTGGAGATCAGAAACAGGTGCTAGAAATTTTTGGTACTCATGACCTCCCATATATAGGACGAGTGTGCTCATGAAAGGATCGCCTCGAATCATAAGTATAGTGTCTCGAACGGTAATTTAACAGTGAACTGTGACTGATTTATTTAGACGACAAAGTGTATTATTGTTATTGTTAACGAACAATAATTAGTCAAGTATGACAAAGAGACGGACCCTGAATTCGTTACGATATGTTGATTTCGACGGAACTATCGCGATTTTCCTGGAGATCAGAAACAGGTGCTAGAAATGTTGAGTACTAATGACCTCCCATATATAAGACGAGTGTGCTCATGAAAGGATTGCCTCGAATCATAAGTGTAGTGTTTCGAACGGTAATTTAACAGTGATCTGTGACTGATTCATTTAGACGACAAAGTGTATTATTGTTGTTGTTAACGAACAATAATCAGTCAAGTATGACAAAGAGACGAACCCTGAATTCGCAACGATATGTTGATTTTCTCTTCAGAATGTATCCAAACCTTCCAAAGTTAGTTCGGATAACAGCCGTCATAGTTGGATAAAAAGAAAGCCTGAAATTTAAGCACCAACGTGAAGTTGAACTACATCTAAAGCAAGGGGAAACTCATGATGTTATTTTGCTTCTAGTCAAGCTATCGCAGCAAGAATAGTTTCCTTTGGATTGCTTGCTTCTTCAACCAAAAACCAGATATTTGATTTTTCGAAATTTTGAGTCTTAATCCCATCAAGAATCGGACTTGCTCAGTGAGAGTTGGTGGAAAACTTGGTAATAACAATTTCAGTTTTGATTGGAAATATTAACAAATTTTTCTCCTCCAGCAACCATTCACCAATTTCATTTTCACAAGGGAACATGTGAGACTGATTCATTTAGTCGACAGAGTGTATCATTGTCAAGTGTGAATGAACGAACAACAATTAGTCGAGTATTTCAACATAGACGAACCCTGACTTCGTAACGGTATGCTAATTGAAACTGACGACAGCTTTTCCTTCAGGAGGTATCCAAACCTCTCGAAGTCAGCTCGAATAACAGCCTCCATACTTGGATTGGAAAACAATTGCCTAAAATGTAAACATCAACGTGAAGTTGAACTGCACCTAAAGGAATCCGAAACTAATGATGCCCTCTTTCCTCTAGTCAAGCTATCGCAGCAGGAATCCTCGCCTATGAAATGCTTGCTTCTCAAGCAAAAATCAGATTGTCGATTCAGCAAGATCCCATCAAGGAGCTGAATTGCTAAGTAAGAGTTGGTGAAAAACTTTGTAATTGCAAATTCAGTTTTGATTGAAAATATCCACTCATTTTTCCGAACAGCATCCATTTACCTATTTCATTTTCACTAGTGAAAATGTAAGACTAATTCGTGATTTGGCTAAAAAGCACGTGGAAAAGTGTATACGTTGCTTCAGGACAAATCCAAAATTCATTAACCCTATTATGGGAAACCCACCAGAAGATCTCCAAAGCTCAAATACTCCTTACATATATACATAATTTACGACAATATAAACGTCGTTTAGTTCAATGAATCCTTCTAACAAATTCGAAAACAGTTCGAAAAAAGAACACTTGGTGATGTGTACAACACAGCATTACTATAAATAAGTTGGATTATTGAAATAAACATCAACTGAAAAAATCCAGAGATTTATATAGACGACGATAGCATGACCCAGATGGAACAACACAAAAAAAACAAAGAAAAACATAATTATATGCTTTGGACGCATATTCTCAATAGACAACTTATGCAAAATGTGTGTAAAAGTGAATCCGTCATTATCATCGTTCGACATCACAGATTGATCATTTAAATATTTACTCAGGTTACACTACGCCCCATGATTTCATTGATGAGGAGAGTGGTGTGATGACTGGTACCTGGTACTTACCTAATTATTTTTAAGATTTTAGTACATTATCTTCATTATTATTATGTTCCTTCACAATGAATCCGTTCAACTCATTTTATTTCTAATTAGTGGAGTAGAGCAAAAATACTTTCTTCAAGCTTGTTGATGGTTGGAAGTTCAACTTGGTGCCTCAAATATTCTTTCAAGCCTGCTTCCTTCAAATTTAAAGATTTTTCTCTACCCAATCTTCTGATTCATTATTTCAGTGATAATTATCTGTGACAGCATCTTGGAGTTCGAGGAAATTTTTATTGAAATTACTGCTGAACGATATTCTGCTTTCAAGGATTTCGGGTATATGCCAGGCAATGTAATATTACCTGCAAATAAATATAATCCGTAATTACATGTCGACTCAGGCAAAATGGAGAAATTAGATTAAGATCAATCAGAATGTTTTGAGATTTACTGCTTTTTGAAGTGTCATTGTGGTGTGAATCTGAAAATACATTGGTTCATAAGCATATTTCACAAATTGATTAATCGTTTTTTGCGTATACCATCAAATAATTAGCTAAAATGAATGGTATGATGAATCCAGTGAATCATTCATAATGGAAATCAGCATCGTGTGAGGCTGGCTTGATTCGTGCTGTTTGAATTTAGATTTTTTAGGACTGAACGTTCCCCAATAGGTCGTTCCCCAACTGGTCGTTCATCTACAATAAACGACCTGTTGGGGAATCTGCCAACCATGCAAGCCATCCAAACACACCTTCACATCGAATTTAATATGCTACTTTTTCTAGACAATTGTATTGGAGTATGTGATTTATGAATATGTCAAGAAGATGCAAAAATATAGATGAATAAATTACCAGCCACTGCTTTTTTCAAATACAGAACCAACAAATATAACTGAAGATAAAAAACGATTGCAGTTATGATCATTGAAGAAGTCTTTTTTGTATGATACGAAAAATATTATAAAAATACTCTACGAAGAAATGTGTAACACATCAGATTTTTGCAGAATTTATATTAATTCTGCACTATAAGATAGAAACTAAATCCCATGTTCTTTTTAAACTCTAACGAAAATTCGGTTCCATCTTCTTATTCCTATCTGAAACACTCATTTAATTACGAGAACTCTGTTTTTCGGCAGTTGACTGAGGAAAAAGTCGTCGCATATTTGCATATACCTGACCTTTGATTCGTCGATGGAATTAGAAATGCATATTAGTGAAAGATTCTGCGATCACTTCCCTCTGAAAGTTGTTTGAGTGAGTTGGTAGTTCCTACGGATGAAACAATCTCTGGTAGGTTTTGATATTTCCATGAGCTAATGATCATCGCTGTTTTTTTTTATGTTGAATATTTCTTATATATTGTTTGAATTACAGAGTCATTGAAAAATTTCCTTTTTAATTTAACTCATTCGGGTAATATCTGCATAATCATATTAAGCACGCTGTAGAGGATAGAAATTGTAATTCACTTTTATTTCTGAAATAATTAGCCATCGTAGGTAATCAGTCCAATTTATCAGTTTTTTATCTCTTGAATTGATTTTGCTAGATATTGTCAGTAAATTCCACTTTTGACATCTGCACATGGATCTAGGTTACGTTTCTGACCTGTTGATTTTTTAATATATTATGTGAAAATCAGGATCAACCCGCGAAATTTCAACTACTGTATACAGGGTGTAATCTGACTTATATTCCAACCGAATTTTTTGAAGTTATACTTCAATTGGCTCGTTTGGATAAGAGTAAAATTGGGAGCTGCGCTCACTATGAAGAGATCCAGATTGTGGGCATGATAGGAATATACACAACGGCCAAGAGTATTATAGTCTAGTTATACACCAATGCAAGGTACGCAACATAAGACGTGCCTATATATTCAAAATTGGCAGAAAATCAATTCAGGCCCACTATCTTATCTATAGCGATAAATGCACAGTAGCTCCTGTCAAAATTATACAACAAATTCAGTACCTCTAAGGAAACAGGAAATGTTGAAAATTAATATAATTGGGATTTTGAGCTCACTACATACGGTGATTTTATATTCGGAATTAAAATATACCTTCTGTCCTGCTGAATGAACCACGGGTCTCAAATGAGGAGACTAATGATTCAGTAAAACCTTTCGCAGCAATTTAGGTAGTAGCGATCTGGTCTAGTGGATGTAGGCCAATCATTAGATATTTTTTTGTGAGGAGAATAATACACGTAGTTATATCCTGTTATGTTTCCTACCCGCAACTATATCTGCTTCAATTGTTATAAACATGTAGGAGTGAAAAGCAGTTTTTTTTTTATTTTTCAATTGTAACATGAAAACTGTAGAAGCAATCTCGATACTCTCAATGAACGAATTGTAGAGAATCAGAATCCGTAAAGAATCAGTCCCAGCACGACTCGATCGTATTATTAGTAACGGATAATAAACTCATGACACAACCAATTTTTTATTTGTAGTACAGGCTCTTCGCAACACAGTAGTGATTGATATTTACTGTATGTGTGAAAAATTCAGGCGCTGATGGATCCATAGTTTTTGCATATGTGCAATTTGAATTTCTCAATTCACTTCATTGGAGCAAGCCTGGATGCGTCATAAGTGGTCCGATTTGAATTTTTCAAATAGATATTGCAATTAGAAGTATAGTTCTACAAAACTTATATTTAAATTTCGCGTTATAATAATGTTCACCGTATTATCGATGTGATAAATATCCGTGCAAAATGAAAACTATTTGTGCTATTTCTAATGATTTTTTGATAATTGTATTTTGTTGAGTGTTCTGAAGTAGTTGACGTTATCTAGTAGTTCTGATTTCATCAACTAGTTTGTATATAACGAGGTTCGATTGTTACCATTATTGTAGAATCAACAACATTTTGAATTCGATTACTCTCGCATGTAGCCTGCATCGATTAATAATACAGATTTTAAGACTTTCTTTTTAAATTTATTGAAAAATCAGTTCAATATTCAACATATTTGAATGTTCAGTGGATCCGGCAATTATCAGTGTTTCATTACGGCTCCGAGTAGGTCAGGTGAGGTTAAGTGGACAGTGATTCCAAAAATTTGCTTAGATTTTCCAAATGTTTAAGAATTTTTTAAAATTTTTATTCGAATTTTAAACCACGAATTTGTTGTGAAGGGTCATAATGCACCAGTTATTCATAGGAGTGTAACAAGTTACTGCACACCCTGTATTTAGGTTTACATAATATATGTATCAGGAAATAGTCAAAAAGTATTCTTGGGTGGATGAACATTCACTAGAACTAGCATTATCTACACCATGCTTTCATAAAGACATTTTGATCGCGGCTTGCATATATAAATAGAAAAAATATTTATTATTGTGGTAGTGCTATCCAGTAAAATTTACTCGAAACTGCGTAATTTTTCAGTTGAGTCTGACTATTCAGAAAACTCATTAGCATGCATTGCGAAGAGAGTGAATTTGATGAGGCTGAAACCAAAGAAGTTACCTATATACCATGTGAGGAAGGAAAAACAGAAGTGAAGCTCGAACCCCATGATGGACAGCAGAAGAGTGATACTCTCTTCTTATATTTCTCTATATTCACAGGTAATTATCGTTCGTTCATCGCCTGAACTCCAAATCTTCATTATACTGGATCCTTGTCCAAAATTTCAAAAGCCGTGCTACGAATATTGGAATTCAAAGTGGTGCAATAAATTATTCTTCTTTTTCAAACTGTATTTCAGGAAAACCGCAGTAACATCATTTCTCCCATGAAAGTTTTGGATGTGATATATAGAGTTACATCTGAAAAGAAACAGTGTTGTTTTGAAATTATAATAATTTTGAAAAAAATCGATGAAATGATCGTGATTCACTATTACCTGACCTGAAATATTATGCTTTTTTCGAATAAGCTCATTGGTTTTTCCAACTCACTCTCTATTTCTAGACATTAAAAAATGTTTGAGAAGGAAAATATTCTAGGTATATTCATTCTTAAAGTGATTTTCAACCAGATTTCATTACATAACCTCAAGCTTTACATTTGAATAAAAAAATAGCAGTAAAATCATGCTGCTTCAAATCATTCAGATAGCATAGACGGTGGAGTTCTTGAAACTCCATCTGAGTAATAATAATTCCAGAGCTCCAAAACCGTTGAATGCAAAAAGATGCATTTGGAACAGAATCCCAGAGAAACTCTTGGTGGACGTGAAAACCTACAATAACACAGGAATTGATATCAAGTACACAAGTGCACAATTACACAATATTAGTATGATATATTGAAATGACAATCATTGTATCAATCTATCTCGATTCGTATTAGTTTCCATCAACACTTCATAGGGTTGGAAAGACAACTGAAAAACATTTTTCTACTTTAAATTTTGGCCATTATAATGGAACTGGCATTCCACAGTTGTTGTTTTTCTAATAATAAAATAATTGTAATTTGAAAGCAAAATGGTGCAAGGTCTCCATTTCCATTGCATTTTCGGGCAATGATATTTATCGTTATCTGTTCGTTGTGTTACTCTCTCGAGGATGTTGACTTTATGAATATGTTGTGAAATGAGTATTCCGCTACACAAAATACACATACTCAAATTGCTATGAAATTTTAAATCTTTGGCAACTACATACTCATATGATGTTAACAAAGAAACATTGTGCTTGTATTTCACATGAAACTCGTTTTGTGAAACCCAATGTGTACGTTTAAGAGACAGTAGTTCTGCTCATGCTTGTATTTGTCCATCGTATTTTGTTATGCTTTGTGCATGAAACGAACAGCTTAGGTATGCGTATCACTTTACAGCATTCATTTGTTTACATTTTTCTGAAACAGAATAACTCAAAAGATAATGAGGGAAAGTGACCTCAAATTTTTAGCAGATGATTTGGGTGATATTGAATGTGATTTCGGGGATGATGTTTCAGTTGGCGAGCCAAACTTCAACAAGTCGTCTTTTTTTATTTTCTCAGATGATAAATTGAAATCCGTATTGTTTCGAAACAGGTCGATTACCTACAGGGGAAGTGGGCGGTGAGATTTCCTCACCGGCGTTAATTACCGGTGTCTTCCGTCTCATTTCGTGGGATCTCTCAAATCTTAGGAATAAATACCATTCTTCCTGTTCCACCTGCGATACCACCTGCCAAATAGCAGGGATTCCACTATTCGGGCGGGCCGTTTGATGAACGGCCTCGCGTACAGGAGGGACCCATGGACGTATAAATAAATAATGGACTCAGCAGTCCAATACTAGCAGCATAGATTGTTTTGAAGCCGCTCGGTTTGTTGACGCGCGGGTTGCGAGGGAGGAGGAGACCTCCGATAGACTGTAACCTTTCCTCCAACGACAGTGGCGCACTCAATTTAATTAATATAGATATTGATTAAAAGAAAAATATGTGGAGTTTCATATGATTATGGAAACTTTGGCAAAACTTGTGATATACAGATCTGATGTGTTCATAAAATATGTGTTTGTCTTCATTACATAGGTCGATTCTAAAAGAAAAAAAATTATTATTCCTACATTTAAAGCAATGAAAAATTCACACTGCACTTTCAATATAAGAAACAGAACTGAAAAAGATAAGTGGGACAATAAAACAACTTTCGATTCTATTATTTTATTGAATATATTTTTAGATTCATTCATTCCATACCTAGTCATATTGAAGATTATACTTTTTATTACAAGATTTTATTCAGTTTCACTTGTTATATATAATTCCAGTGGCAATGCATTATGGAATTTTTGTTAGAGAAAAAAACAAAATGGCGGCTCCAAGATGGCGGACGGAATTTGTAATTATGATCCGATTCAGAATTGGTATGTGAAGGTTTTCTGGAACGGTGATTATGAATTTTTTGTCCAAATTCATAAATTCAAGATGGCGGACGAGTTCTGTGAGTGTGGCCCGATTCGATTCGAAATTGGTATGAGGGGGTTTTCGAGGTCGGGATTATGAAATTTTTGTCAAAATTAATAAATTCAAGATGGCGCCTCCCAAGATGGACGACGAGTTTTGTGATTATGGTCCAATTCGATTCACAATTGGTATGCGAGGGTTTTCGGGGTTGGAGATTATGAAATTTTTGTTAATATTCATAAATTCAAGATGGTGTCCCCAAGATTAGGACGAGTTTTGTGATTATGGTGAGATTTGATTCAAAATTCGTATGCGGCGGTTTTCTCGGATATTTTGAACTTTTTGGCAAAATTTATGAATTCAAGATGGCGGCTCCAAGATGGGGGACGAGTTTTCTGATAATGGTCATATTTCATTCAAAATTGGTATGTGGGGGTTTTCAGGTTAGGAGATTATGCGTGAATTTTTTGGCAAAATCTATAAATCCAAGATGGCGACTTCAGGATGGCGGACGAGTTTTGTGGTTATGGCCAGGTTCTAGTCAAAATTGGTGTGTGGGAAATTTTGGGGTCGGAGATCATGACATTGTAATAACACGGCTCTATTAGAAATGAACAGATTAAGGCGAAATAACTAAAAAGCAAAAAATAAAAAACCTTTTTAAAGACAAGCTTTCATTTAAGCCGTGTACTGAAACGTATAAAATAAGTTTAAGCTATTGTTGACAATGATTTAATAATTTTTTTTGAATTATTTGGTTTCAAAAAGCTTGTCGCGCGAAGTGTTCATAAAAGTAGGTGCAAATCAATTTCATTGGACAATGATTGGTTGGTAAGTAACAACTTGTCGAAGAATTAATTTCATTACAATTCACGTGACAAGCTTTTTGAAACCAAATAATTCAACAAAAAATAATTAAATCATTGTCAGCAAATTATTTCATTTCACATTAGCAATACAATTGAAAGATAAAGGGAATGATCTTCAAAGTTGCACTCGTTTATGGATCATCCAAATATCAACAATATACTGGGTGATCATGGAACTAGGGCCATGCTCATATCTCTTGAACAAAATATAACATAAGAGGCTTGTATTATTTGATATTTCCAATTCAAAATAGGAATAAAAATATTGCGAACTGAATTATGATAATCTAAGGCAACATACATTTGAAACTCAGGAAGATTCGGAATGGAAAACACATATATCTTATTGATTACGAAATAAAACTGTTTTTGTTAAAATGCTCCTGACTCGTACTGTTGATGATTCTAATTTACTAGATGTCTCATGATGGATTCTAATTTTGAAAAATGTATTCAAAATCAACTTCAACAGCTCTATTGAGTGACCACCAATGGGATCTTCGTCATACAAGTGATAACCAAAATGTTCATAGAGTTTTGGCGGCAGGTTTTGTAGGGTGTTATTCACCAAGATATTCATGACGTTTTTGATTTTCTTATTGAATATATTTGTTGTTTTATGAAAAAATCTGAAATATATTTCATCAATTTAACAAGTTTCTACTACCAATTTTGATGCTTTTGTGAAGTTTTTATATTCTTTCCTCATAGGTAGTGTACAAGTAGTTTCCTCATTTTCATCAAATAAAAGTGGCTGGCATCTAAAGCATGTAACAATTCTCTTCAAGCTCTTCTACACATAACCAGCTATATAACAAACAATATCATTAACATAATCTGTTAAACACCAAGCAGAAGAGTGGAGAAAATCCAAAGCTTGTATATCTTCACTCAATTTATTTTCAAATGATACCTGCTCAGCCATCAAAGGAAGATCTTGAGCATTCTCATTGATGGTTACTCTACCACTGCTACACAATAATATTGAGGTTGCATCTAAGTTGATAGAGTTTCCAGTTTCTCCAGCTTTTATTTCTGAAGGAACTATCAATCTCTTATTTGCTGCCTCAAATTGTCTAGCGGTCGGGTCGTTATTGAATCCTCCACGACTTCTTACAGCTCCAAAAAATAGTTCAATGTGATCTTGTGACAATTTGTAAGTGAGAATATATTTGAGTTTATTGGTTTTGACATAAGAATCGTAAAGACCTTTGAGGCTTTCAATACAAATAAGGAAATCCCAAAAAACCAGTTTTTCTTTTTGACTTCAAAACACTAACACTTCCAGCAGACAGATGAAATATATATATATATATATATATATATATATATATATTCCTCAAAAACGTCTAGGTGATCAAAAAATGTTTCACTTGTTACTGAAGACAATGGCTTTTTATAAATATATTTCGCGAATCTATTATTTGGGTTGAAAATGTCAAACAGATCGTTAAAATAACGAATGAATAATGCAGTTGCCTCAGCTCCTTTGAATTCAATCAGCAATAAATCTTTACACAGATATATCAAAGAATCTGCTACACTTTAACTTAGCATTTGGGTCGCAATCTTCACCTTCATTTTTTCTTTAGTCCACATGATGTGACGCTTTCGCAATTTTGTTGCAGCATTTAACCCCTCATTATATTGAATGTCAACTAATTCATCGATATAATCCCAACTCACTTGCTTGTTATGAGAATCTGTCAAGTTCTTATATGATCCTAAACAATTTCGAACTAATTTCATCATATGGCATGGATCCAGAAATAAATATACTTTTTCCTTCGTAACAGGGTGATTGAAATCCGCCTTCAGTTTCAATGCTCTGAATGCCTCCTGTGTCCATCTAGGAGCACCATCAACTGACTGGTACCATTTTGATATAGTTGTTGGGTGAGGTAGAGAATTATTGAATGTCTTTCTGACATAATTATATGCCTTGGTCAAGTAGAAGCTCAGAGTTAGAGCAAATGATCTGAGCGCTGGTGTATACTTTTGAGTTCTGGATCCCTTAAGCATCCTTTTCAAAAGTTCAGATGTTGATTCTGATATAGACACCTGGAACAAATATATTATTTAAGTGGTTGTATAAATCATGAAAATAATGACATTTCTACAATGTTCATTAATGTAATACAGATTATTAGCTCAATGTTGGGATTTCTAACCATATGCAGGGACTTTTTGAAGATCTGAAAATTTTGATTCTACATTACTTTATATTTCAGAATTAATGTACATAAAATTTGTAATGTCTTGTTGGAATAAAATGAATTTTATTATATTCTAATCAGCATAGACTATGTAGAAAACAAAGTTTCACAATGTTCATGCACCAAAGATTCACTTTTCAAATGGTTTATCAGTGAATTCAAATTTGTCACTTTAGACCCCAGCCTTCGCACTACTGTTGTGAAGTTTTTATTCTGGTTTTTTTGGCCTGGTACAGTTTTTTTTATGCTTCTGAAATTTCTTCTGGCCTTGCGAGGAGTTGAAAAATCACTAGTAGATAACAGCTCTGAAATTAAATGGAATGGAATATAAACAAGACTGAAAAGTTCCACCCGATTGCGATCCAAGATATTTATGAATAAAAATGAAATAAAAGCATGGGACGCTCATCATAACTGATTTCCCATTGGTGTAGCTATTTTCTCAATTATCAAGCTGTTGTTTCAATTCACAATATGATTGCGATAAACATCCGTTTCAATGAAAATTAATCCTAAATACTTATATTATTCTACTCACTTTTTCTATTGCGAAATTGTGGGTCTGTCTGTTTCCTTTACAGTGATTGACATTTGAATCAATACAGTTTCCGATGCAGTCGAAGTTTCTGAGAGAGATTTCGAATCTATTTCTGGGGCAGTCCTAGTAGCTGATGTATCTGAATGGAATCTGTGGAGTTTCAAAACAGTACATTTAAAAGTGGGTGATAATTGAATTGAAAGTTTTGAGCTGATATAAAAATCATACTTACAAATGAAATCAATTATTGAATCTGATCTTACCTCTTCAGTGGGGGGGGGGGGGCAAAAGAATCGATAATATCCGAACAATTAGTTCCTGGGGCTGTATCTGTTGAATCCGTAGATGACTTCCTATTATCTGATCTAAAAAAAGGTGATAATTCTGTTGAATGATTAGTTTACCTCGGGGTTGAAGCAGTTTCAGTTGTTGGAATATACTCTTCATTAAAAAAAAGGGGAGCACCCTTTCTCAGAAATATTTTTCCTCTGGGTTTCATTCAAAAGCTTCTCCTTCGAAATGAAAAGAACAAATTCTAGCATACTTTGAAATAGTTTCAGTGAACTCTTTCAATCCCAGCTTTTCCAACCAAACAGCTTTTTCATGGGCATCAGCTGGAAACCTAAATGGAAATCCAAAGTTAGACATTATTTTCAACAATGTATAATAAAATTAAAAGTAAAAACAATTTCAAAAGTTTGCCTCGCAAAGTTTTCAGTTTGAATACAAAAGCGACAAGCTTTTGAATCTGTTACTCACAGAATAACCTACGTCACACATTTGAAAACATTAGTACTAAACCCCTTTTTCAAGTGGCAGAACAGAAAAGTTAAATGAAAGTTGTTATTCGGTAAATATCAGTTTCATTTGGATATACATTGATTTTTGGCACTAATATTTCATTCAAAAATTAATGAGTTTTCATCTAAAACGTTGCATTTGTTTGTAAATAATTTTTTTTGTTATTGTCGATCATCACCTTCATATAACAAGATTTCAATAAATCTATTTCATTTTGTAGTATGTATAGAAATTTGATACCCACTGTGACGCCTATGACAAAGATGAACGCCAATCTCTAATGTTTGTAAACAAAGTATGTACTCACCTATGAAAGCTAAGATTTCGATAAGAACAATTGGATTGCTTGCAAACCCAACAGTAAAGCACCATTATTAGTCTCTATCTATTTTTTTTTCACTATATAATCCAAACACAACACACAAAAAAAAAAATATTTCAACAAATACTGCACACCGCAGAAAATGTCAACATGAACTGGTGAAATTTGTAAACAGCATAGGATGTTGCTTACTTGCTTGTTTTTTATGGTTTATCCAATACCGGATAATATACCAGTAGACGGGGCTATAGCCACAAATTCGATCCCCCTTCCGTGGGCAAACGGGATTGCCTCACTCGAAATGATACCACGAATGCCCAAAACTATCACAACAAAAAATAGCTTTGAGATGCACGTGGAACGGCTGTACAAGAACTAACATTAACCTGACTTTCTGCCCGCGTGGTAGACGTCCATCTCCCACGACACCAGAAATTCGAATCCCAGCATAGGATGTTGGTGATAGACGGTAACCCAAACACACTTCAACAGCGTTGCCACGTGCAGCGTTGCAATGGAACTGTACAGAATTCTTTGGAAGCCCACAACGACTTTTCAAATTCATTTCTCCAGTTTAGATTCTGGAATGTGTAATTTCGATTTTCATTCCATAAAGCGTAAAGGCTAGTAATGTTCAGTTACTGAATGGAATTCGTTGGCCATAAAGTTTAAGCTAGTGTTGGTAGGTAATAAAGAATTATCACAGGCTCGAAATGGCAACGCCCAACTCAACAGCACGACCTTAGAATGTAGCCGTTCAGCGGCTTCACTCAATAATGTAAATAACTGGGTCCATCTTCATTCATACGTCCATGGAGGGACCCCTTCGATCGGGGGCTCGTCACTAGCTCTCATGCGCCAAATTAAAATATTATTATTTTAATTTTAGACTGCTCGATCGAATAAGTAGAAACTGGTTTTCGGACCTTTTCCATCGCATAATTTCAGCGATTTTTCAGATCTTTGTATTGATAGGTACCCCGTAGAGATAAATCGGTGTCAGCCTAATACACGGATTCTGTTATTATGCATTAGTACTTACGAGTACACCGCAGTTTTACTGCAGAGGAAACAAGGTTTCAAGTAATTCTATTCATACGCCGGACGTACGTGTCTGGATTAATTCTCACACTTACCGAACCAGTATGCAAAATACCTGGATGTGGCGCTCCGCGCTTTCGCGTAACCACGGGATGTTTTGTCGATCCGAAGAGGCGAGAAGGTGTATGCTCCGATTAGATATGTGAATGTTCGCAACCTTGGACCTTGTATGACTGCCATACTTCGCTCTGGTGTATTGTTTTACACTAAGAGGGAGAGAACATGGGTGCGCGAACCGAAGGTCTATGCGAAGTTGCATAAATGATTAGATCATACGTTCATCTCAACCAAATCGATTGAATCTTCTTTTTTTTTTCAATCCCAAGGGAAGGAAGCCCTAGCGTCGAAGTCGGATTTGATCCGGAAAAAAATAATTGATTGATGAATAAACTTATTCGATGGAAAGGTTTTCATAAAGTACGACGTATATTTGCTTTGAAACATAAGTTAATACATATGCCAAGTGGTTTGCGAGAATACATATATATGTGTATATATAAATGAATATATCATTGTCCCTTTTGCAGAACAGCGAGTGTAAGTGAAGATTGGAACTTAGGGGTGTCGTTTCTATGGAATTCTAAGCTACCTCGTCTTCAGGGAAAACCTCTTGGGTAGCGCAATCTCCTGCAAAGTTTTGTGTTGGAAGTGAGGGGATGTCCATGAGATGTTCGCTGAGAAATTATAGTTTCTTGATTCCCTAAGGGAAGGTAGTCATGAGCATCAGCTGTGCAAATCTTATTTGTAAATATTTGTGCATGTTTTATAACGATGCTGTTTCCTTTGCAACCTCCGCTTTCTTTGCAACCTCTTGGGAGGCAAGAACTCTTACAAAGTTGCCGATTCTGAGCGGGGGGTGTCGTGTGGAAAACGATTTTCTGGGCCAAAATCCTGTCATCAGCTACCATGTGTACATTTAATCTCAGAGCGCATATGCATATGAGGAATGAACACGGTATTCGTTTTTCCAGTTTCAAACTGAAATTGACCTGGAGGATGTGATTGGGGTTCTTGCCCCGAGTGCGCTTGACGGGTGGCCCATAAACCATATCTATTGTCAATGGCACTTGAGATTTTGGACGAAAGAGTTCACCGAATGTCATAAATGAACAGCTTGGGATTCCGAAAACGAGCGTACGAAATATTGTTTGCTTTGTTCGGCTTCCAATATGGTTTTTCTCAAGATGTCGAGTTAGAAAACAGACCTTCTCTGGGAAATATAGAAAAAAATATAATGAACGAACATTTGGCCGGCTATGGGTGGGGGAGTAATGGTTTCGAGGCCTAGAAAGCTTTTCTCACATCGAAAATGGTCACTTGACTTCTCTGCGCTCGGCCTTTCGAACTGGAATACGCTCTACGACCTGGGGGTGAGTTATATATTTTTTATTCTCCGGAGGCGCGCTGCCTGCGTGCGATTTTCTGCGACTATAGCCAGTCCAGTGTAAATTATACGAGTGCTTCCTGGGGAAAAGCAGCTCATTCTCTCACAGTTATCTGGAGTCCTAACTGTGATCTCGAAGCCTGGCGATAATTTATATTTTTGAGAATACGAGGGTTGATAGCCAACGGCAGCAGATTGAGGGATTTTTGGATCTTCAACTTCAAGATTTCTAGCCTCCAGTCTTTTGACTATTCAACCTTTTCGTTTCAGCTCCTGATACAGGTTTTTCCAGCGTCCAGCTGATTTCTACGTTATACATTGATTTGTATACTAATTAACCCTTCTCTTATAGGATCCTGCACTCGTGTGCTTTGGTATGCGGGGTGGTCCAAGCCCAATTTGATTTCTCCTGAGGCTGGGAGAAAATCCCCTTTTCGTCGGCAGCTCACTGACGTGATTTCCCTCAAAAACCGCGATATGTGACAGATACACTGAAGCGAGACGTCAAACTGAAGGTTTTAGCTCATGTGTGTCGAATATGTTTAGGGATCGTAGGTGCCTCTGTATGACCGTAGCATGAGCTCAATGTCGTGTTTGCAGTTGTACGCGTTATATAGTTCTGCCTCAGGGAAATTTCATTAAGATAGGCCATGGTACGCGCTTGATTTTTAGGGAGTAAATTCAATTTTGACACCCCTCCCCCCGTCCTACAATTCACGCTCGAGGCCTCGCCTCAAAACACAAATTCAACAAACTTCATGTGTACTCCACCCCGTTGAAAGTAGCACGCGAGTTTCATATAACCAAGCTCTTGTTTGTTGTCCATATGAGAATCGGTTGGCTTTTCAGCCCATCCTAACTACGCCAGTTCATGGTTCATTTTCTGTTGAAAATAATTTTTCTTTTGGCTCTAGCTTGGGGTGCCCTGAAATCAATAGAGATAATCCTGTCTCAGAAAATGTAGGCCCGAAGAGCTCGAAGCTGTTTGTTGAATCGTGACGCGTCGAAAATTGCGCTACGGAATCTAGCGACCCTCTAGATTCGCGAAAAGCGGTTCATTTAAATTCACTTACATCTCCTAGGTTAAACCGTATGAGAAAAAGTATGGATTGTATGAATGTGAACAAAAGTCCCGTTGAGAACTTTCCTGTTGAAGACAATGATGAAACACCGCATAATTTTTCTGTTGAACAGAATACACTGCGGGATCTGAGTCAGAGGAAAATTCTCACGAATTTTTGTTTCAATAGGCCAGTAATATTTTGAATTTTGGCGACAGACCCGCCAGGGTAACTCATACTCCAATAAATATGGGCTCACTACAACGAGTTGTGGAGGCCTTCCAAGATTTAGAACGTGATACGTTGAGTTCAGGGGCCTCCAGCCCATTCAATTTTTTTGAACAATTTCCAAGAAATTCAGGAATGAATGAGGATAGAATGTTTGAGTCAAACCGCCCTCGCACTCCAGACAATAACTCAATAATACCAGAGTAGGTTTCTGTTACATATTCACAAAAAATTACTTCATTTTTATCGTGCATTTTTCAATTTTCATGAAGTTCTTTCTATTCAGCGTTCAACTGAGAATGTTTTCGTCTTTAACATGATTCATAGCAGCATAATATCACAGATGATCATGAAAATAGGAATCCAGTACCGGAATGCCCCAAGATTAACATAGTATCACACTGGTTACTGAATGAAAATGGTTCTATAGCAGATATGTTTACCAATCATCTGTTATTAGTATATCTGATGTATTAAGAAGAGAAATTTTTAAAGGTAACAAAAAAAATATCTGAGACTCATAACTTCAGTATTGGTATAGAGAATCATCGAAAATCTGCTATTATAATCAAATGAACAAAGCATTGAGAAAAATTCAAACGATAATCAAACTTTTTTCTAACTACATAAAGAGTGAAGAATCCTAGTATAATCTACCCAAGACTTTGCATATGGATGATTCGAAAGCTGATGGTAATGATGAAATGGCTGAATTATTTGCCAAATAAACTCCTCAACAATTTATCAAAAATAATGTATAACAATGCTCTAAGCTCTCTTCAGAAACGAAGCAACAAAAAATATGACTCCCCTTATTTCATAAAAGAGCCGGTGTTGAATTCTGTTTATCTATAAGAGATATAGAAACTGTTATCGACTATCAGCTAAATTTTGCAGAACATATCCATACCATGGTTGCGGAAGCTTAGAAAATAATGGGATTTGTACTACATAATAGCCAAGAATTTACTACCACAACAGCAAACAGGTGTCTATATGACTTCACAACAATATCAAAAATGATGTATAATAATGCTTCAAACCTCTTCAGGAACGATATTTAACAAAATAATGAAAATGCGAAGAAATTTACAAAAGGACCTGATGGAATCCCAAACACTTGAAGAATGGCATTCATTCCTTGACACTAGTGCTGTATTAAATATTTGAAAACTGAAATATTGCCATACATTCAATCATGCATAATGAAATTGTTTCAAAGTTCAACTTATTTTCAGTTTCCAGTGGGAAGATATTATAGTGAATAATCAGCATGGCACATTAACAAAAAAGTCTACTGGGACAATTTACTGATATTTGAGGACATTATACTGAGAACAAATGTCAAATGCATACTATCTCCACAGACTTTTCGAAGACATTCAATAGAATGTATTATGATATATAGCGAGACAAATTGGACTGCAGTCAAAATATGTTCTAGTCAGACTGAAAACATTGAAGTGCTATCAGGAGTTCTTCAGGGATCACATTGTGCACTTCTACGTTTCCTTAACGTTCAGATTCAGATTCAGATTATTTATTCAGTGAGGTGATGAGCTAAGTATTAAATTGGATCACATACTGATTTTTTAAAATTAAGTTGCATGGTAAGCTAGTCTGGAGTGAATGCCTGAGCCTGGAAGGCTTGTGGTGCATTCCTATCATTCTAGCTAACCGTTTCCAATGTAGCTGGCATTTTCAAATTGATTTTCACTAACCTTTATATACCTTTATATACAACATATATATATATATATATATATATAAACTAACCTAAGCCTGAAAACTTTTTTACATTTCTTATAGTTGGAAGGAGAAGAGGGATCAATGGAATCACACAATATTTCCTTTTTACTGAAATATATGACACAATATTGTCTTTTTACTGAAATATATTCAGTATGTGCTGGTTTTCCGAGATATATAATTTAGTTGATGATTTGAATTTCTTGAGACTCTTGCATTCTCTCATTTCTGTGGGCAGTGAATTGAATATTTTGGGTCCTAGATAAAATAAAGTTCTTTGTGTATGAGATTTGTGGAATCTAGGGATATCTTTCGAAAGATTGGTAGTGAAAAAAAAAGAACTTCCAGAGATTGAACTCATTTTAAAAAGAAGAAAGGTGGGACGATGTTACCAACTGCAACGAAACACAAAAAGCACATGACATTTTTATAAACAAACTGAATAAGTATATAACAGCATCCACCAAAGAATATAATATAAACGGAAATTCAAACCGTAAAATCAAACCATGGATAACTGATGGTCAATTAATTAAAAAAAGGGCTCTTAACAAAGAATCAATAACGAATTACACAGAAGAATCAAAGGCAGTATACAATATATACAGGAATAAACTGAATAAACTGATATAATCGACCAAAAATCAATATTACAAAGAAAAACTGGAAATATTCAACGGCAACTGTAAAAAAACTTGGCAATTGATTAATGAAATCTCAAATAATCATAATAGCAAAAAATGTATTTCAAACATAAACATTATGAACGAACGCGGGGAAAAAAGAACAGATAACTCTTCTGAAGCAGACGCATTCAATGAATACTTCATAAGTATAGGAAAAAAAAATGGCGAACCAAATTGATAACATCATAGATCCCCCTCCAAATTTTCTAAACGATATTTCCGTTGGTCCCACAATATTTTCAAACCCTGTCACAAAAAATTTAATTATTGAAATCATTGGAAAGCTAAAAAACTACTCTTTCCCTGGACCAGACGGAATAGAGGTAACCACAATTTAAAAAAAAACACATAAACATCATAGCACCAATATTACATATAATAAAGTCAACCTTTTGAAACAGGAATATTACCAGATAAATGGAAACAGTCAACAATCAGCCCCATTTATAAAGCAGGGGCCAGAGAAGAACTAGGTAATTACTGACCAATATCGGTAATAAATAATTTCGCAAAAGTATTTGAGCAGAGTTTAATAAAAAGGTTAGTTGAATTCTTCGATTTGCATCAAGTCATTTCAGAAAACCAACATGGATTTAAAAAAAACTCAAATACAGAGAATGCCATAATTGAACTCACAAACAAAATTGTCGAGACCTTGGATGGGTCGAGAAAGTGCCTAGCAGTCTTTCTCGATTTAGCCAAGGCCTTCGACACAGTATCACACGAGATATTACTAGACAGACTATATCATTATGGGATTCGTGGATCTGCTCTTGATGTTTTGCGAAATTATTTATCAAACAGAAAGCAGAAGGTAAAAGTAGACAATGAACTGAGCAGGCCATTAGAAATCACAACTGGGAACTGTCTTGGGACCGATACTCTTCTTAATATATATAAACAGCATTATTCGGATAAAAGCAAATCTCTCTGATAAGCTCATTTCATACGCGGATGATACAGCAATTATATTTACAGGCGAAAATTGGAACCAAACATAAAATAATGTAGAGGCGGGATTTAAAAACATAAGTTTAAATACACTCTCCAAGATGTTCGACAGAAATACCCTGTACTTGCCCAACAATTGAAAAAGTTAAAAAAATAAAATCTTGGTGTAATACTTGACCAACACATGAGGTGGGATGAACACGTCATATATGTCACGAAAAGGCTAAGAAAATTAACTTACAATTTTTTTACATTGAGAGAAATTTTGAATAGAAGTAACATGTGCATTTTATACCACTCACTAGCAGAATCGGTCATACAGTACTGCATTACTGTTTGGGGGGGAATGTAAGACAATGTGTTGCGCAGCCTCCAAGCTGTACAAAACACTATTATAAAAATAATATTCAAAAAACATAGATTATTCTCGAATGAACAGCTATATAAAGAAACTGAACTTCTCAATGTAAGAAGTCTGTACTCACTACAATGTTTGATGTGGATATTCCATAGAAAAAACAGATATGATGGAAAAAAAAGTAAATACTAGATTTGCAGAAAACTTAGGTTTAAATCTACCGTTATATAAAAAACACCACACCCAAAGATCTTTTTTTTCGGGCCAAAGCTCTTCAATATGATACCTCCTTACCTAAAAATTATTAGTAAGAAAAGTAAATATATGTCAAGCATGAAATATTTTATAAGCCAAAATCAAAATCTCATTTGGAGAATTTTCTAAAAAATAATGAAAAAAAAAAAAATTGTTGCTTTTTCCTTCTGGGTTTTCTAGAATCGCTTACAATTGAATTACCATAACGCTCACTACAGTCTCGGCAGTATTATAACATAGTTAGTACTATTCATTATAGCCTCTATCAGGGAGAGAGACATGTCACAAAACAAGCATTTTACATGCTTAGGTCTATCTCTTTCCTTGATCTATGGCATAAACCATTGACAATTTATTGTAAAAATATTTGTACGATACTTAAACTGAACTGGATAATCCGAAACTAAACTGAATCGCGTAGTTCTAGATTGTTGAGGACGTAGTTTATTTTTTTGTTTGTAAATCCAGGTAAGGCTTTGCAGCGTGTAAAGACTTCTTACATTTAGGACTCGAGTTTCTGAATGAAGTTGTTGTGTAGAGAATAATCTATCTTTCCTGAAAATGATCTTTGGAATGGAGTTTTGTGTTGTTTGAAGTTTGTTGATTACGTTTTCAAACACTCCACCCCAGGCTATAATGCAATATCCTATGACTGATTCTATTAATGAGTTATAGACTATAAGTAAGAGTTGTTTTCTCAGAATGTCTATGAGTTGGTAAAATGTATGTAAAAGTTTCCTGAATCTTTTGAGCACATAGTTAACGTGTTCATCACATCTCATGTGCTGATCTATTATCACCCCATAGATATTTGATTTGTTGGGCTTTCTCTATATTGGGGCAGTTGCAGTCGTTTCTTGCTAGTTAATTTTTTTTATGTATGCATATGTTTTCGATTTTTGGTTGGTCGGTTTGAGTGAGTGTGAATGTCATGAATTTGGTTTTACTGATATTTAGGCTCAGAAGATTTTTATTTAGCCATTTCTTCAAATTTATGAGGTTTTTCTCGGTGAGACTGTATAGTTCCGTCCATGTATCATGCGTGAAAACTATGGCAGTGTCGTCAGCATATGAAATTATTTCCCCATTAAAATTTTTCATGTTACTAAGATCGTTTATATAAACAAGGAAGAGTAATGGACCCAGAATGGTACCCTGTGAATAATTCCCAAACGGTTTGATTTACTCTTGTGGAAACATTGAGTCAGATCATCATATATGGCGGTTTCAATATCCCCCTCTCGATCTAGTTCGTCTAGAAAGTCTATCATGTGGGAAATTTGGCTGAGGAAGTAATGCTGATAAGAGGAAGAAAAAAGAAGGGAAAAATTATAGAAGAAAGAAAATCCTAGGTAAAGCGTGTGACAAGCAAATTGGAGTGAAATTCAAACGTGTTCAAACTCCCAGTAATAAGAATGGATGATAATTAATCAAATGTAATTGAAAGACAGGGGTGCAATCAAATGCTCCCAATATAACTCATTTGTATGTAGATGGTTTACAGTTTATCAAGATCATTTTCATCTCGGATTACAATTTTTTCATTATTATTATGAACAAATATTCCTCCTGATGCGGTCCAGACATATCTCATTGATAGTTTCTCGATTGCTTTTTTCATAAGGTCCAGTCTGCGGCTGGTAAGATCTTCTTTTATGACTACCGATGTTCCCTATAGTAGTTTTTTTTTGTTATATATAAGCTGTTTTGTTGTTGTGTCTCGCATTTTTACGAAAATTGCCTGGGGTTTGCTGTTTCCTTCATTTCGCACTCCTATTCTATGACATGTGATAATATCATCTTCATTCCGGCGAACGGATAATTTTTGATTGAAGAGAGCGATTTGTTCTTGTTTTGCGTTTCCTCGGTCAGCTTCTTTGAGATTGGAAACTCTTAGGTTATTTGATTTCGAGTCTTGTTCAATGTTATCGCATTTAAAGACGGTTCTAGCATTTTCCGTTTTGAGTGTATTAATTTCTTCTTTTAAGCTCTCGATCACTGTACTATTTTCGTTTCCCATTTTATTTATACGAACGCCGACGTCGTTAACTTTTTGTTCGAGCGAGATGAGCTTATCCTCCAAATTTTTTGCAATGCTATTTGTTACTTTTTCGGATATGGTTTGTATGAAATCCTGTGTTAAAAGTGTATTAAGAGCGGTACTCACTGCATTTATAATTTCGTCTGTTATCTTTCGGGTGATGACCATTTTCATGAATGTTGTTCACTTTCACTATCTTTTTGTATATCGGATTATCCTGGATCAGTTTTATAGATTACAATTATTTGTTAATAGAGTTATTCGTACTTTAACTGGGAGCTCTCACTAACGTGTTACTCACTGTACGCCATTTTCTCACGAATGGCGGGAGGTGTCTGGGAAATTGTGAATATTTATTGTTTGCGAACGATTCCAAAATATTCAAATGCATAAAATCAGCCAGTGATGAATTTTTACTATGAGAAGATTTGGAATAAACTTTTTCTAACCTAGCCATACTGAGAAAAATGTTTTTATACGAGTGTGTTTTTGGATTATACAAAAACTATTACTTTCGTATCGTGAACTTCAACAACCTTTTTATTAATATCACTGTCAAATCTGACATCCACATAAAACATCATGAACTACTCAGTGATCACATATAAACAAGTAATAAAAAAACATTATTCAAATATAAGGTTGCCACAGTACTCCCCCCTCAGTGTCAACGATATCAGAATATTATATATACACATATATTTTAAATACGGAACTTCACTATTCCTCCCGAACGTGTCTTGTAAGTATTAGTTGATTCCATAGATAGAGTTGTAGAGATATCTTCGACATAGTTTTCCATGAATGCTGTTTTGAGTTTATTGATTGATACATTCTTTTCCTTGCCACTAATTGATATTTTGAAATATTTCTCTGTTCTGTTCAATACTTGGTAAGGTCCAGAGTAGGGTTGTTGTAAGGGTTTTTTAACGGCATCGGTTCTCAAAAAAATGTATGTTGCATTTTTCAAATCCTTGGATACGTATGCCTTCCTGGAATTGTTATGGTTACTTCCTCGTTTCGGTCTGAATTCTTCCATTGCGGTACGTAGGTCTTCCAGAAATATTTGAGAACCCATGATTTTTCTGTCAGGATTTTGGACAATCGTTTCCCCTGGAATCCTCAATGTTGAACCATACAACAGTTCTGCACTAGAAGCTTCCAAATCGTCTTTTTTGGCATGACCCGTATTCCGAGTAAAACAGTTGGTAATATTCCGGCCATTTCTCGTTGTTGTGGCATTTTAGAGCAGTTTTCAGAGTTCGATGAAATCTTTCGATCATCCCATTTGAACACGGTTGATATGCAGTTGTTCTTATATGTTCAAAACCTAATAGTTTACTGAATTCTCGAAATAGTGTGGATTCAAACTGTCGTCCTTGGTCCGAAGTTACTCGTGAAGGTATTCCAAACCTTGTTATCCATCCATTATAAAACTCTTTGGCTACCGTTTCTGCAGTAATGTCATGAAGTGGAAAAGCTTCGGTCCATCTTGAAAAACGATCAATACATGTAAGGCAATATGTAAAACCATTCGATGGAGGAAGAGGACCAATGATATCTATATTCACGTGGTCGAATCTATTTTCATAAATCTGGAATTTCCCAATGGGACTCCTGGTGTGCTTGTTCATTTTGGATTTCTGACATTGTAGGCGGCATTGTGACCAATAGCGGATATCCTTCTCCATTCTCGGCCATACGTATTTACTTTTTATGAGTTTCACCGTAGCTTCAACTCCAGGGTGCGACATATCATGTAATTTGTTGAATATAGGTCTTCTCATATTCATCGGGATATATAGTCGGATTCTGTTACCTGTCACATCACATATAATCTCTGTATTAGATTGTGGAATTTCGATTGTTTTCAAGTTCAGTGCAGTGTCTCCACTGGTTATCAACTGTTGTGATTCTTCATCTTCTGTTTGATTTCTTTGCCATTCTTTGAAGTCTATCGTGTCTTGAAGACAGATACTAGATATCCGCGACAATGCATCTGCAACTACGTTATCTGTTCCAGATATATGTCGTATGTCATTTGAAAACTGGCCAATATATTTCAAATATCTGGCCTGTCTTGGGGATGATGAATCCATATTTTTATTGAAAGCATAAGTTAGTGGTTTATGGTCTGTGAAAATAGTGAAATCGGTGCCTTCCAACATGTAACGGAAGTATTTCATTGATTCATAGATAGCAAGTAACTCACGATCATGAGTGCTATACTTTCTCTGCGCATTCGACAGATTTTTAGAGAAGAAACCTAAGGGTTCCCAGGAGGTTTTTTTTTAGTTGGTGAATTGCTGCCCCAATGGGAGAATCAGATGCATCAACCATGATACATAGTTAACTGGATGGAGAAGGATGTGCTAATAAAGTTGCATTGGACAGTGCTTCCTTTATCTTGATAAAAGCTTCCTCTTGTTCAGTATTCCATTCGAGTTGTTCATTCTTCTTTTGGTTTCCTTTTTGAAACTCGTTTAGGGGTGCTTGAATTCGGGCTGCGCTTGGAATCGTTGTTCGATAAAAATTTATCATTCCAAGGAATCTTCTCAAAGATTTCAAATCCTGTGTTTTTGGATAATCTGAGATAGCTTGGATTTTCTTATTTGTCGGTCTAATTCCATGTTCGTTTACCAGAAAACCTAGGAATTCGATGCTTCCTTTACCGAATTCACTTTTATCTGGATCAATGACTACGCCATATTCTTGAATTCTTTCAAAAAGTTGCCTTAGATGAAGTTTATGTTCAATTTCGTTTCCAGAAGCAACAAGGAAGTCGTCGATGTATGGAAAACAGAATTCTAAATCTCGAGTTATTTGATGAACAAATCTCTGACAAGTCTGTGCTGAATTTCTCAATCCAGAAGGCATAGTCAAGTATTCGAATAGACCAAACGGTGTAATTATAGCCGACTTTTCGATATCCATTGATGCTACTGGAATTTGATGAAAAGCCTTAACAAGATCAATTTTTGAAAAAAAATTTTTTTTATCCAGGTGAGCTGCAAAATCCTTGATATTCGGCAAAGGATATCGATCAGGAACTGTTTCCGCATTCAACATTCGATAGTCTCTACATGGTCGCCACTCACCGTTGGATTTCTTAACCATATGTAGGGGGCTGGCCCATGGGCTCTTGGATGGTTGAATTATCCCCTTCTCTAAAAGATATCCAAATTCTTTTTTGGCTGCAGCTGATTTCTCTGGGTGTAGTCTCCTTACTTTGCAATGTATTGGAGGTCTAGTGGTAATGATTTGATGGAAAACATTCGTAGAATTTTTATAAAAATTCATTGAAACTCTGGTCAGATCTGCATGATATAGAAATTGTTAATTGATTGTTCTAATCGTGGGTATTCCATCAGTTTGATGAACCTCGCAAGAATTTGTTAAATTTGTTTCAGTGTCTATGAGTTTTTTACTCTGTAAGTCTACTAAAAGTCCATATTTCTTGAGGAAATCTGCTTCAATAATTGGTATTTCTTCTCCATATGTGGGTATTTTTGAACCATTTGCTGCATATAGTGGTTTGTTTGACGGTTGAGCCTTTTTAGATGAATTTGGTAGAATGGTTATGTCTGCTCCAGTATCGATGAGGAATTTTATTCTGGTATTGGGGTCTTTTATGAATAGGCGACTGTTGCTTTGGCCATGATCATTAGTCGCCATCAGTGATTGGCCGGGAAGTTTTCCGATTGCTTCTGTTGTTGAAATGAACAGGGCTGTAGACATTCTGTAGCATTTTCTTTGAATCGACGATGATAATAGCATATATTTTTTTGGTTTGGTCTTGCTTTGATCTACTTCTTGTGTGATATCTTGGCGATTTTCGAGATTCGGGTTTGTAATAATTTCGATTTATTTTTTCGATAAGTTGATCAATTTTATTTTCGATCGAAGATGTGGGAGCATATGTGTTTCGCACGGCACTTACATGATCATTGCTATTAGAAACTCTCTGCATGCCATCTGCCATATTGCTGAGCTCATCATCAGATAATTTGTCGTGAAATGCTCTAATCACTTGTTCAGTTGCTGATGGTAGTTTTTTTAACCAAGCCAGAATTATAAATTTATTTGTCATTTGACCTGATGCTAAATCTGTCATTTGTCTGTACAGTTGACTTGGTTTTTTGTCACCCAATTCACATTCAGCGAATAATTTTGTCATTTTTTTTCTATAGATATTTGATACATCTTTATTAGTTGGGATTTCAATACTTCATATGCATTTGGATCTTCTTGAAGTTGAAATAAGTTGGAATTTTCTTTTGCCAAAGAACAATCTAACATTGAAATAACTTTTCCAAACTTAATTTTATCAAAAGTGATTCCATTGATGTCAAATATTGTCTCCACAGCATTGAACCAAAGTTTGGGTTCATTTCTCCAGAATGAAGGTGAACAGATGTATTCAACTCGATTGTATTGAGTTTCTAAATCCATATTCTGTTTTTTTTGTAGAATTGAATCTTTTTGAACCGTTATAGAAGAGGTACCTGAGTTGTCTTGTATGTTGTGCTCATTTGTCATATTCGTCACCTTTTTTAGTTCTTCCAGTGAGTTTTCTATTTGTTCAAACCTTGCATGGTGTTCTTCCAATTTTTCAGATAAGTGAATGCTTAAAAACTCTGAATTTTTTACTTTGTTGAATAAATTCTAGATTTTGTTCGAGTCCTTTGTTTTCATCACTAACTTCCTTATCAATTTCTTCGAGCACATTTGAGAAATCAAAATCGCTTGAGATCAGGGTATTTCTCTTTAAGAAATGCCTCCAAACTGAGTAGCAGGTCAGGTACGGTTCCTCGAGTATTCAAGTTGAAATGTTGCAGAATGCCCAAAAGTTGGCCTCTTTTTAGATTATGTATGAGAATAACCATTGTTATGTTCTTTAGTAGGGGTCACCAGATGTAGATTGATCTTTGGATTATACAAAAACTATTACTTTCGTTTCTTGAACTTTAACAACCTTTTTATTAAAATAACTGTCAAATCTGACATCCATATAAAACATCATGAACTACTCAGTGATCACATATAAACAAGTAATAAAAAAACATTATTCAAATATAAGGTTGCCACACGAGCTTCTTTGAAGAACAAAAATAGGACTCTTATTTTTCCATAAAAGAGACGGTGTTAAATTAGGTTTATCTATAGAAGATGTAGGAATTGATTCCGACTCAGCTGAATTTTGCAGAATAAATTCATACCATAGTTGCGAAAGCTTGGAAAATAATGAGATATGTACCACATAACTGCCAAGAATTCACTCCCACAACAGCAAACAGGTCTATGTGTCATTAGTAGCATCCATTGTGGAAAATGCTTAAATTGTGTGGATACTTAGTATCAGTTCAAAATATGGAAATTGTAAGAATTCAAAATAAGCTCCTACGTAACTGTGTCTTCAAGCTACAAATCCTTTTGATCATCATTTCCAAAGTAATCGATGGCCTTATAATATCTTCAGATTCACTACAACTTATCTCTTCTGTTTCTACTAGCCAGTCATTAAATACTATTCCTTCTTATATTTCATTCCACCCGAATAATTATGGTAAACTTAGCCCCACTAATCATGGTAAACATAGACCTATTGAAAGAACTTCAAAAATAATTAATGTTAACGTGGTAGCTTCATTAGTTTCAAAAAATCAATGGCCATGAATTTATGGTATATACCATTATTGGTTGGAATTTGATCGTGTTGAAGTTGTTTTATTGAGTGTGAAGATATTGGGACTCATTTGATGTTTATTGATATATAAAGATTTGGAATTCAAATCGCGGACTATAGGTTTCACTACGAGTTCGATTGTGAGGAACTCGAGCCAGTGGACCACCATAAAATGTAGAGTGGGACCAGAAATCTAAGAAAGTCGTAAATCAATATTAGCCGACGACCCTCATTATTACCTATTGTTCAAAATATAGATAAGCAATAGAAGTGTGTGTCCCTTAAGAGATTCCCAGGTCCGGATTGAAATATCTCATGAAATTGTTTGGCATTTTAATAACAGTGGGCTCTCCATTATTTTTGGCTTTTGTTGACAGTTTTGTATTTGAATTCATTTGATAATAAAAACTACCGTAAAGTTGATTTAGAACTCTTGGTAAGGATATGTTAAAATGTGTGTAAATAATAAAATCTACTCACCTGGCCACCAGACTTTCAGTACTAATGGGCTGTTAACGAGATTATAGCGATAATGGTCTATTCACCGTTACAAAATAAATTATTTACCAGATTTGGAAAACAAGACTGTTTTGAGAACTGACCGCTTTCCAATTTCAGAAATAAAAGGGGGAAAGTTAAACAACATTCAGTCATTACCTACCCAATATTTCGTTGTGTCAGTTGTGTCTATTTTAAAGTGTCCATTCGATTTTTGTGTCGTGAGAAATATGGCGTCCATGGGCTCATCCTGAAGCTAATACTTCAACTGGTGGTCGTAGTACCACTAGTCGACAAATGTTACACCCTCATGGAAAACAAATTATATTAAATGCTTATACTTCCCTTCTGGAACGTGGAATGTCCAAGGATCAAGCTGTGCAAAAAAGTGCTTCTTCAATGAAAACACCGTATTTCATAGTGTTCAAAATAGTAAGTAACCCTATTTCAAGAAGAAAGAAACGAAAAGACTCTAGTGGTTCAAGGAAACTAGATGGCTGTGATATAGATATAATTCGAAGAACAAATATGTCTTGAAAAAAGAGCAAATTGTTCTGCATTAGATATTTTAAGGCAACGGCTTAAAAAGAATGAAACTGGTTTCCAGTGTTGCAAATAGACTTACTTCAAGGAAGTCTCTTTTACAAAAGGGATTTAAATTAAAAAACTCACTAGTAGCAGAAAAATCTTAATGGAATCTGTGCGCCTTGAGAAATGGAGATTTGAATATTTATTGGCAATAAACGAATTAAGAGAATATGGTAGAACAGTGGTGTATTTGGATGAAACTTTGTTCGATACACACGATATTCCAAACAAAAGTTGGGTAGACTCATCTGACTTGTGCCAAACTGATGCGCCGTGTAATAAAGAAAAACGCATTACGAAAATGGTTTTATACCAAATGCGTTGTCTTCATCGGCAAAGAATATTAAGGACTCTTCAGTCAATTATCATGATGATACTCCAGCCAAATTATTTGAAGACTGGTTCCAAAATAAACTCATACCAAATATTCCACCCAACAGTATTATCGTCATGGATAATGCTAGCTACCACAGTCGAAGTCTAGATAAAGCACCATGTTTGAACGACACCAAAGCCACTATAAAAGAATATATGTTAAATAATGATATGTTTTATGAGAAAAAGTACACAAAAAACAGTTACTAGAAGTTTTACGCAGTTATTCGATAAAAAAGAAATATTTTTGTGATTCATTGGCTGAGAGCTTGGGACATACGGTGCTCAGACTTCCTCCTTATCACTGTATGTTTTACTCAATTGAACATATATGGCATCAGCTTAAGTCAGCAGTTCAAAGAAATAATTCTTCTCCAACCTTAAGTTCAACTGTGGTAGCTCTTATTCAAACAGAAACTGCAAACATTCCTGATAGCAGCTGGGCCAAGTGTATCTCCCAAAAAGGTAGAAAAGTCATATATGGATATAGAAAAAATTCCCAAAGAAAAGTTTATTATCAATTTGGATGACGACAGTGAAAGTGAAACTGATTTTCGTGAGCTATTTTGTTTATGAATACCTTTTATCGAGAAACTGAACTTTTTATAAAGTATAAAGTTTGACACTGTACATTAATTAGGTATATCATATATTATTATATAATATAATTATATATTTATTATCATATATATATATATATATATATATTATCATATATTATATATAAATAAACAATTCTCAATTATATTCAAGCGATTTTTCTTAATAACTATCTTAACCCCATATCATTATACCTACCTATAAAACAAAATTTAATGGCTAGGGCAGGTACAACTCTGCGTAGAATCCACCGCCTGCTGATAGCTTCTTAGATTTCTGGTCGCACTCTAACAGATATACGCGATGGATAATCAAGTTCTCAACCATACCACTGTATAATTTTTCAAATTCGTACTGATGCGCCTTGATCCATAGCACAATGAAATTCACCTTGGAGCTTTCAGCCCCAGTCGCAATCACAATATTCAAAGTAATGAAAGTAAGGTAAGCTCATAACTATTGACAATGAAATAATTTCCAGCGAATTCTAAAATGTATACGAAGAAAAAAATATACAAATTTTAAAGTTGTATTTGTTGTATATGAATTTGTTCATCATTGTATCCGAAAATAGGTCAATTACGTCACATTCACCATTGTTCGAATTATTCAATAGTCTGAGAAATGTGGATGTGTTTAGAACTGCCGAAATCGTAAAAATATCGATAAACCGCGTGTAAAGCAAATTTCTGAAGACCGTCAAAATAGAGAAAAAGATTCTGAGCTGCTGAGGCCAGTGAACCTTGTGCGAGCCGACAAATTAATATGAATGAAAGAACTTTTCGGCATATTTCAGAAATGAATGGATACCATTCTAGTAAAGTACGAATAACTCAGGAAAATGTTCCCAAGGACTTCATAAGATGGATGGAATTATGTGGAACCGTAATAAAAAATAAATAAAAATGTATTTAAAAAAAATTATCATTTACTGACCAGTCATCGTTTTCTTTATACACAGTGTCCGGCAGATTTTTGTCAACAAATGAGAAAAAAGTTCGTTTTAAATTTATCAGAAAATGTTATTCTTCATAAAAGTGTTTGCTTCTGCTTAAACTCAAATTGCACCAAATTTCATTCATCTTGATTCGTATACGAGGGAGGTGAAATAATTTGAAAGTATTCAGGAGTAAAGTACTTTTATTTTTCAAAATTCGCCTAAAGTTTATTTAAATAAATGACTTACAATTTGAAGAATATTTTTTATTCAGAATTACAGCCTTCTATTCCAAAAACAAGTTTTTACTGATATTTTCCATTTTTTTTATTTACCACCCTATGTATTATGAGAATTTTTAATGTCTTAGAAAACTTATCATTGGATATTACCTGAATGACCATATGAAGTTGAGTTCCGTCCAACCATCAACTAGAAAATTGCATTAATCGAACTTGGTGCCGACAAAATCTCATTTCTTGGTGCCATTGAGAAAAAACAAACATTTTTCATGATTGAGCTATAACAAATGACATCTGCATTTCAAAATCAATTGAAAGCAATCGAACTGTGTTGCAACCTACGTCAAAATATGTCATTTGTTACACCTTACGTAATTATGAAAAATATATTTTTTTTCCTTAATGGCAACAAGAAATGAGATTTTGTCGGAACCACGTTCGATTAATGCAATTTTCCGGTTGATAGTTGGACGGAACTCAACATCATATGGTCATTCAGGTAATTTTCAGTGATAAGTGTTCTATGACACTACAAATTCTCAGATCAAATTATTCCATCTACCTCGTATACGAATGGAAATAAATGAAATTTGGATGGTGTAATTTGAGTTTGAGCAGAAGCAAAAACTTTTATGGGGAATAAAATTTTCTGATAAATTTGAAATAAACTGTTTTCCCATTTGTTGCCAAAAATGTGCCGGACACTGTATAAGAAACACAAAGAATCCTTTGTACGATATTGGTCTATGAGTATTCCTGTGCGTACTCAATACCCACAAAAACTGAATTATTGGAGAGAAATTTCAGGAGACTATATCCCTTTTCATCGAGGGTCAACTAAACGCTTCTGCAAAATCGAATCAATCCAACAGTTCAGCAACTTCCTAATTTTGGGCACATTTGGTTTCAACAATGCACGCACGGGCAGAGACACCATTTCTCCGACAATTTCTCTACGTTTTCTGATTGTATATAATATATATATACGTCGTACGATCATGTAGCCTCCCGATCACCAGATTTATCTTCGCATTGTTTTTATTGTGGGGATATCTGAAAAAGACACAAATTTGAAAGAGCCAACTGTGTGCCAAGATTAGCCCAAATCTAGTCAGAGATATGAGATTATCTCAATTTACAGATTTGGCTATTGTTTGGCACAACAAGGTGGTTTGTAATGATTTCTTCGAAAATATGAACAGGATATTCATAAAATCAGGTGTGGACTCATTTGCGACTAAAGTAGTTGTTTTCTGTTAGACATTCACAAAAAATAAATTGATCTTTATCGTGGACTTTTCAATTTACAGAAAAATCATTCTATTCAATATTCAATAGAGAATGTTTTTTTTTCAAGATTTGTAATGTTTGAGTTTTTCTGGAATTTATTATTTTGTCAAAGCGAGTATGACAAGAAATGGAGCCATTTTACTTATTTTCAGAAGAGATATTATTTGTTATATTTATTACAGCAAATAATTTCTCGCATGAGATGGAACGCCGTAAACAGAATCTCATTCCTGATTCGCCAAAAGCACACCCCCACGCTAACATTTTGATACTGACCTAAACCACAAAACACACACAGATAGAAAGAAAACTGCCATGATAAGGTCTGAAACACTGTTTGTGCTGCACACCGTGTCTGTTCAGTGAACTATTATTGCTTCAGTGGCGACATCTTCCGACAAGCATATAAGTCAGTGCGCGGCAGTATTTAAATAGTAGTATCCATTCTAAACATCAGAATACCACTAGAAAGTTCACTACATGAAAAATATATACTGGACATCTGTTCAAGATTACATCTTGGAACAATATGAAAATTTAAAACGAAATATGAAAACAAAGGAGAAAATTATAAAATATTGAAAGTACCTGAATATTGTATTTTTCAACATTTTCCTTACATTTAATATTCAAAATAGGAGTAAAACAGAAATCCATTAATTTTTCATGCATTTTGAACCTTCTGGCAGGCAATGTTTTGAAAAAATAAGGCAGATGGGCAGAAGTTTGTTTCTTGGTAACAAAAACTCATTTGAAATGGTCTGAGAAAACTTGTTTATTTTTTTTTATTCTTTTTACAATTATTTAGATATTTTTTATGTGCAATTATCTTTATTGGATCAACTGCAGTCGTACTTTTTTTCAAAAAAATACTTAATTTTGAATCCCTGCCCCTAATTATTCTATTTACTTGTTTACACCAAAAATAGAGGCAACACCTTACAATCAATTCACAAGCAATTGTGACCGAAGTGTTGTGACTCTTACAGTTGATCGGATTGAAATTACCATTCTTTTCCAAAATAGTTCTCAGTACAATGCTAATGTTTTTTACATGACACAATCTAGGAATTAAATAATATAAATTTGGGAAACATTGACTCACAAGATAAAAAAAAACCGGTTTTCCTTTTCCTGCTGTATATTTTTTGCCTCGATAAAATCAACATTTGCCAAATTTTCATTGAAGAATTGTAAATTTTGCTGACAATCTGGACATTTAAGAAGTTTTACAAGTCTTTTCACAAAATATCCAGCTATATACACTAAGGTACACTCTCCCACTCTTGTTTTTTGCTTCAAGTTCACGGGGGCTGGAATTGAAGACATATCAATAGTTTCTGTAGAGCTGCAGGAGCTGCTACCAACCTCATCTGGGGATGATTTTTCCAACAATGCCCCTAAATTATTTAGTGCCCCTTTTGAAAAATCTGTTTCACAATTTGCATTGGGAGAATGATGGGACAGAAAATTATTTATCAACAATGCTTTGAAAGATGTTTCAAAATGAGAAATATCTGGGGAAACATGTCTCACTCCATGACTCCTTATGGCCCCAAAAAAATTCTCAAGAGGATCTTGATTAAAAGCTCTCATCAAAATATAATTAAATTGGTGTTCAGACAAAAGTGTCTGTGTCAGCCTTGAAAACCCCCTCAGAGTATATATTAAATTCCTTAATGAAGGTACTGTAACTAAACAATTTTTCTTTCTTGAAAAAAAACTCATCTGCTTCAGTATGACAATACATTTTTTCCAAAATTCCAAATGTGATGAATCCTTCTTCACACCCCCTTTCAATGGTTTACCACTTGGAGCCAACTTGTTGTTTGAATTCAAACTGTCAAACAGTTCATCCATCAGTAAGATTAGCTCTGCTGTGTCTTCGGCTTCTGGGGGCAACCTATTTTCATTGTCAATGTCTGTAACATAAAATTTAAATTGCTAGAATTGGTTGACACTCACTTTTTGTGAGGGAATACTAAACACTTTTTTTGAAACAATTACTTGTATAGATTACCTCATTCATTTTGATTTTTTTCCAGGTTGAGGAATGTTATAATTCCCAGAAAACATATTGAGAACGAAAAGTGACACCTATTACATTTGTGTATTTGAAAAAAAAAAAAATTGTACCTTTTCCCTTGAAAGTGGGCAAGGGGACAAATGTAAACCATAATCAAAGTGCAGAAAGCAGATATTTTCCATTACCCAAATGAGGGTTTACTGGGTGATTTGAATATAGCCAATATGTTAGTTTGAAAATAACATATATGGAATCTTGTATAGTTATTTACAGTAATTATTTTTTTGAACAGAATGATGACATATATTTGCTAAGAGGACAGTCCTAATTATACATTAACTTACTACATTAGCTTACTATTGTTGATAAAATGCAGCATGCATTCAATAAAGATGAGTTGGTCCCTGTTAATTGATTATTATAAGGAACACAAATGTTCCTGACAGTACCTACTTCCAGCAGCCATATTAAAAACACATATAATCCTAACAAGAGCAGCAGTGAAAGGGTTGATATAAGGCTGCAAAAAAACAAGAAATTGACAGTATCGATAATAGATAAAATGAAACTGTATACTCACTCCACTGTGAGATTCTCTTCATCAAGGATCCCACCTGGTGGCTGAATACTTGTGTGCAACATGATACCTTAATTTTTCTTATTTTTCCTTTCACAATATGCTGATCTGTAAGTTTGGGGCAGATGCGGACCTGCTCTGAGGAATCCAAGAAATAAATTTTTTCAATATGTCCCCATTTTGCTATTCTTTTTTTTCCTTTATAATTGAAATGTAGATCCTTTGTTGATAAATTATTCCTGATTCCCTTTAGCAGGTGTGGTACATCGAATAATGGAATAATTTCTTCTTTGTTTATGAGAAATCCAAAATGTTTATCTTCTATTCCTTCTCTCAGGCAATATTCTTTTCTCTGTCTCAACAAAGCATTGATAGCCGCTGAGTTGGTACCTCCTTGGTCACAAACAGTACACCTAATTTTGAATCCCGCTCTTTGACATGCAAGTATGACGTCTTTAATGGTATTTTTCAAAACAACACTTTTCATGGGTCCACTGCTATAGGTGAAACAAACTGGTTGCTTCCACTGTTTATGAATACCTTTGAGCATGAAAATCGTAGCATGGTCAGCAATGTCAGGTGTTCTAAGAGAACCTGTATCTGGCACTCCTTTGATCACATCAGTTTTTTTATCATACTGCATACCACCAGTTAATGCCATTTCATCAAACATCATAATACAGAATTTTTCTTTTTGTGACATCTTGGAAACTGTTTCTTGTAAGGTGTGAAATATTGTTTCATTGATACCAGGAGTTAATGGAACCCTATTCAACAAATTTGAGAGTGTTTTTCTTGATTGTAAAGCGAATATTTTTGATAGTAGATTATATCCCCGTCCACTTGCTTTCCGAAGTGACAATGCCAAAATTTTATCTTCTTGTGTGAATCGTCTACCTTTGGATTTGGCTCGTTGGTTTCTTATTTGTGAAAGAATAAAGTTGTATGTTGGTTCAGATACGTGATTCAACAAATTTTGAAAATTTGGTTTTGCTGCTAACCTTTCTGCTATTTCAATTTTTTTTCATTGATGTTATTCGAGTCTGTAACTTTGTCACTCTATAACTCCAATACATCACTTTACGATACATAAAACGTTCACGATCAGTTAACTGACTACGTTTCAAATTCAGCTCTTGTAAAATCGATTTCTTCCTTTAACCTGAAACGAAATTTGTTCATCAATTGACGGTGGTGAAAATTGCACCCGAGATGGAACATACAGGGTGAGACATAATAAGACTGACAAACTCTGACTACAGATTCCTCATCTCATTTTGAGCTGAAAAGTTTCTATCAAGGTATGTCCCTAAAATGCATCCCCTCTGAGATACAGGGTGTCAGAAATACGAAAAAAAATTGTTTCAAATTCTTGTCTCCAAAATTTCTGGAGGAAAACATTTGAAACTTGGGACACTAATCAAGGTTTATCATCGTGATAATTTACAGTTTAATTTTCGTGAACCAGTGGCGTAGTTACGATGGTATGTGGTCACACCTGAAAAGGTATTTTTGAAGGAACTAATGAAGAATATCTATCTATTTTCCATCATATTTTCTTTCGACAAGTGAATGGACAAATGAGGGTTCGACATCAGTTGATAGGTACTGTATTATAGTTACTTGTTAATAGTTGGTAAGCCAAAACAGGTCCTAAGGAATGGAAGTTATAGTGGAAATAAGACAAAAGTTATTTTCTTTATCTCACATTCAATATGAATTTCCACAAAATAAATAGATCATCAGTCGAACAATTCATATATAGACATGGTAAACAATCCTATGATAAAAACTACTTTCCCGGCTAATGCCACACTTGACATTGAACTATATCTGATAGATATTGTGAATGGACCCTAAATTGAAGATGTCAAAATAGTGACTAGTTTTTTCTTTCAGCCACGGATGATACCACAACTGATTTTATGAACATCCTGTCCATATTTTCGAATACAAATATATATACACTTACAAGGCCATTTGTGAAATATTAAATTCATTAATACACTTACCAACTATTAAAGATGCACATGATGAACTATTACCAACAGCATTATGGCTATGAATTTCATGTAGCTCCAGTCTAGATGTTGAAGTTCCTTCCCCAGGGTTTATTATTGGTACTAAAAATTCCGATCCTTGTTCTTGATCTATCGTAACTCCATCAATAAGGTTATCCACTTTCGCTCTTTTGACAGGAATTTGATTATCTTCAATGTTTTCATTTGAAGATTCTGGAAATCCAAAAGTTAATTTTAACATTATCAAAAACTTCAATAGTGGTGCATTTTTGAATCTGTATCATGTTTGAAGATCCAAATAGAAGAAACTCAATCATTACGTTGAGTATTAATTTTTACAGATGTCTTAGTTATTGTGTTTCGATTTTAATCAGAAGAAGGTCCTGGAAATTCAAACAATATTTCCTAATCTTTCGAATTATTTTCACTTTGTTTCTTGAGTATTTTTCCAAGAAGCTTCCATGGAAATATTCAGGCATCCAAATAAATGACTTATATTGTAAAAAAATGCAATCATTATGGTGTCAAGAGATTTCATCACTATTTCCATGTAAAATTCAACTGAGAATTAAAAAAAAATCAACTTACCCAACAGATATAATGTAGGAAATGCAATTTTGGAAAGTCCTCTGTGGCTAACTACTTTGAAGTCATTTCTGAAGTGAACATCACACACAAGATATGTCTTGTAAATTTGTTCATCGGTTTTACCATTGAACAATGGGTTTTTGACTTTATCAACCCAAATTTTGAATAATTCTACTTCCCGATCTGGTTTCGGAAAACGATGGCGTTTACTGTACAAATCTTCACAATCAGGAACGCAACACTTCTTGGGGTTACAATTTTCACTCTCCATGTTCAAAAAGAATAAAACAATTTTCAATTCTACACTCTTCACAAGATCACACTAACCGTTGAAATGAAATCTGAAATTGAAATTCTAACCACAAAACACATGTGATTCTAACCAATATCCGAAGAACATAAACACGACTACCTACTCTCGCCATCTATCTAGTTTCATTATCATTAATTAATTTTATCCCGAGCATCAGCGCTGCAGGGATCCGTTCAGTGAACTAAAATCGATTCCCAGTAGTGTCATCCCTCTTTCCATTCTTTGTGTATGTGTTTTGTGGACCTAAACTGGACTAGAAACTAGAAACAGCTGAACGCGCTATTGCTCGAAACGCAAGAGAAGGAAGGGGAATCATTGTACAGTGGTCTAGTTGAATACTTGATTATCCATCGCGTATATCTCGTATATCTGTCATATGTTGTGCTGGTCCACTGGCTCGGGTACCTCTCGTTATATTTGTGTGACAAGGGATGGAACAAGACGATTTCAGACGATGGTGAAGATTGAAATCATCTCGTGTCACACACTATATTTTTCATATTACCTGTAATGAAACAATATTTTTATTCTATTTAAGTCTTGTAAATATGACATCTGTCTGATTGCTTAATGGTTAGAATAACAATTGTGTAGCGATTCACAATAAACAAAAGCTGCCCAGCGGGCAGAAAATCGATGGTTTCTTCACTCGGGAAGAAACCAATCGGTTTATTTCCGCCAATAGTCACATTGCTCCGGAATTGTCTTGTTTCGACTGACTAAACAGATGCTTGAACTTGAGGTTCTGATACAGGTAATATGAAGAAACCTATATCCCGCGATTTTATTTCCGAATCTATATAGTTTTTTCAATTAACTCATGTGATGTATTGATTATGTTATGTTACGTCTAATTGACATCATTCATTGATGAAGTGATTGTTTAGTAATGGTGATATTTCGTAAGTGAAATGATTATATATATATATATATATATATATATATATATATATATATATATATATATATATATATATATATATATATATATATATATATATATATATTTGCTTCTTATTGAGGTACCGAGAACGCGAAACGGCAGAACATGTTTTTTTCAACAGATAATCTACCAATGACTAAGGGAAAAAAATCAATATATCTCTTGAAACCTAAATGAGTAGAATATGGAACTGAAAATGGAGCTAATGAATCTGATACATCCAATGATAATGCTATCATTTCGTACTTCATGACACAACATTTCTACCAATGGTTATGGTAGAATCGTTTATTTTTATTCTAAACAAACAAAGGACCCTGCAAAATCCTTATGGAAGATGGCTCTCGGATAAATTCGCTGAAACTCTGCGAAAAGATAGTATTTGGTATGCTGATCAAAAGTCTTAATGAGCACAACCCTCCATTTTCAACCCCAGACCCTCTACAGCCCCTCAAAGCCCCCAAAGTACACTTTCCGGTGTGTTATGCATAACAGTTTCAATTCATCTTCAAAGCGTTTCCTTTCACTGCCCACCCCTTTCTCCAACCGAATCCTACATTCTACCCTCACCCCCGCACAACCCTTCATTAACGCCCCATTGTACACTTTCAAGGTTAAAGATTCTTCAACGAAAACACAGAAAGAGAATATTCGGCAACTATCCTCAATAGGACTGTTGCGCGCACCCAAGGAAAAGTTGCAAAATAGCGTCGATAACCTGATCGACAACCCGAAAAATATATATATATATATATATATATATATATATATATATATATATATATATATATATATATGTACCTATATATAAACAGTGGGGAATAACGGGGATCTTCAGTCAGCAAAAGTGTTGAAATATGAAAAACTCTTTAATACTTTGGACCAAGCTTTCGTTTCAATTTTGAAACTTCTTCAGGGTCCTAAAATATGAAAATTACATTATTGAGAAAAAATACTTAAAATGAAGGGGGTACTTACAGTAACGTGAGTGGTTGATTGACGAGCATTACCTTTTAGAAAAAGAAAACGTAAAATATGAAAACATTGGTCGGAATGGTGGTATAGCTTTGACGTTTTAAGTGACATTGAAAGATTTGAAATTACTACTACTACTACTAAGATTTTCGATATTTGTTTTTTTGTTCATATTTTGATTGGATTTATTAATTTCAATCATTTCAAGAAATAATCTTTGAAATAATTTTTTTTCTGAATGTAAAACTTGTGCTTTCTCGAATGATATTTTATGGCCTGTTTCAATAGCATGTTACATTCAGAAAAAAATGTATCAAAAGATTATTTTTCGAAATGATTGAAATTAATAAATGCAATCTATATATATATATATATATATATATATATATATATATATATATTTATATATTATTACATAGTATACACATGAAAGATTTTAATAAAACCAATTCAAAAATCTTTAACCTTGCAATTGTGTAATGGGGATTCAGAGGATGGGGGGGGTGGGGGGGTGAGGGGGGGGTGCCTAATGTATACATATATACATATATATAATAAAAGCTTCCAAAGATTGGAATGAAACAATTTAAAGATTCTTTAACGTTCAAAGTGTGTAATGGGGTTTAATGAAGGGTTGGGTGGGGTGTGGGGGTGAGGGCGAGGTGTGATGAGGGTAGAATGTAGGATTCGGTTGGAGGAAGGAGTGGGCAGTGAAAGGAAACGCTTTGAAGATGAATTGAAACTGTAATGCATCAACAGACCGGAAAGTGTATTTTGGGGGCTTTGGGGGGCTGTAGGGGGTTGAAAATGGAGGGTTGTGCCCATCAAGACTTTTGATCAGCATACCGAATACTATCTTTTTGCAGAGTTTCAGCGAATTCAGCCGAGACCATTTTCCATAAGGATTTTGCGGGGTCCTTTAATGGTATTCCGTGTTTCCACTTTTTTTTGCAAATCAATAACTTATCCCCTGTTAGGCCCACAGAAAAATATTGAATTTTATTCCTTATCATATTTTATAGTACCTACCCATTAGGAATATTCTGTGATTAATTTCTATATATGAGACATTTTTTAGAAATGAGAAATAATTTCAAAAGGAAAATTAAATATAAAAATGTCTCTACATAATATCGTTATTACATTTATTCATTCATTTATATATTTTTTCGGAGGCATTGTTGTAATCCAGCTATTATATTTCACAGACAACTCCGTAATGAAAGTCCAGGGATCAAATCTGGTAAACGTGATGGCCACTATACCGGTCCATCCCTGCCAGTCCACACATCATTCAGATAATTTGTCATATCGAGTTGGGCGACATCTCCTCGAAATAATATTTACTTTTGTCGGACCTCATATGTCTAGAAGCAAAAGAATTCATCCAAAGCAATCGTAGACTCAGTATTTTCTATTGATGTTTGGTTTCACTACCAATTCCTGCAAATGGTCCTTATAAGGAAAATATGTCTATTGATTCAATTGCCAGAATAATCGTTTCAAAAACCAAAGTGAAATCTTGAATGAACCAATTGGTACAATTTTTTACATATGATACAAAATATATACACGAAAATATTCCCATTCTCTTTGTATTCATTCTCAAATGAAAAATCACATTTGATTGATATGTCCAAAGAATATTTTTTGGGAAGAAAAAATTAACTATAATCTAGAGAAAATGTATTTTCATTTTGTATGCACATATCAGTAATTTTTTTTAAATTCAATGCAGTAGAATTACCTAATGTAATTTTTTATAAAAATATATTTTTGGCAAATGTAAAAACATAATTATGGCATATTCGTTGGATTTTTTCCATGTGTAGGGTACAAACTGAATACTCTCATATCTTTTATATTCTCCATCAGTGATATTAATTGATCATGAAGCTGTTTCGAAGTGAAATGTTATTCATTATTAACCGACGAAACCAAAAAGGAAGAAGTTCTCTATTCGACGCGTATATTTTTCCATTATTTTTTTTATGTATAATCACGCAAAACTTTTCACAGAGCGGTTCGATTCTGATTATTCTTTTCACATTGGATAGGGTGTACTTCGAAGGTGGTCTCAATCCAATTTAAACATCAAAATCCATCCCTCAGGGTAGCAAAATGAAGGATATTGATCGTTCACCCTCTGAATTTTGGTCCGTTAACCGATTCTATCAGGCATAACTTTGTAGTGGGTTTCCCGATTTGGATGATTTTTTGTATTAGAAAAGATATACCTCATAGTTGATCATATAACAATTTGACATGGAATGATCCACCCCTATGGGGATGATTGATTATTCACTTGTGAACTTTGGCACACATATGTAGTTGACATTGACAGACCCTCCTACATCCGTCAAAATGATAACATTCTATGAAAGGATGGAATTATATACAAAGTGATGAAATCAACCAACCAGAACTCTCAAAATTAATTTATATTATACAGGGTGTCCCTAGACTTCCTCTTCTCCTTTCGGGAATGTATAGATGGGGCCAAAATATCACCAGTACTTCATATTACTTTTGTTCCTAAGAGCCTTCGTTACCAAGCTACGGGCCCTCAAAGTTACAAAATGAAAAATGTTTTTCTTTGATTATTTTCAAAGTCAATATTCAAAATCATCTAAATTTTGGTGATTGACTGAAAAATGAATTCCTTCGATGAGCTTCGATGAGCTTTCACGTCAGTTGTTTTGCTACACAGTCAGGAACGGACTACCCCCGATGGTCCACGCCCCAAAACTCTGAAATGACTGGGATTTGTCAATATGTTTTAACAAAACAAGGTTACCTGGACAATTTTCTGAATAAATGTAAACGTGTGGAAAATCAATCGGATCAACGATATTTAATCAAAATGCATTTTTGTTCGACGACATCCAACCTGAGATGTCTACCATTATTCGAAAAGATTAATTTGTAATGAAAATAGAAATGATAGGTACAATGTTCATAACGAATTTTTATCATGCAAACACGTTTACCTTATGAAACTCATGGTGTAAATAAACAATCGCAAGCCTCAAGAGCAAACAGAAATGCAAAATCCGCTACAAAAACTGCTCAATATGACCCCCGCCTCTCTCAATACATTTTCTTAGTCGGCGCAAACACCCTTTCTGCACTTGATATAGCATGCCAGGGTCGTTTCGTATGGCTTCACAATGTAATGTAATTCTATTCAACAAGGCATCTTTGGTGTGAATAGGTGTAGCGTTAACGAGGCTTTCTAGATGATCCCCTCAGGAAGAAATCCAATGGATTTAAATCCGGAGACCGCGGTGGCCATGAATATGGCCCACCTCTACCAATCCATCTATTGGGGAAAATCGGGTTCAGATGGTCCAGCACAATCAAACTGAAATGAGGTGGAGCGCCATCATGCATGAGCCACATATCTCTTCGGGTTTGCAATGTTTTCCGATGTGCGTTTTTTTCAGCTGAATTTATCTTCGGGTTAAAGATTTTCTCCCATGAAATTATACTTATCAGTAAAACTCCCCAACATTCAAGCTGTGAATACGGATTTGTAACATGCAAATGTTGAGTTTCATGAGATTCAGATAACACAACACGAAACGTGCTTATTCCACGCATACATACAAAATATGGACTGAATTCGATATTTCATAGTGGAGTAGCTTGTTAGCTCAAAAACACCACGAATCTACATAACTTGATATTTCATTTGAAAAAATTTCTACATTGTGAATGAAACTTTCAACTAAGTACTGTTCTTTCCGTTTACGAATTTATTTTAGCATATTTTGTATTATTCCTGTTATAAATGTTGTTGAATAAACGTTAGCATTAGTATTTCTACTGTGAAAATTTTTCATCTCAAATAATGGTGGACGATCGGGTTTGATGTCGTCGAGTAAAACTGCATTTTAATTAAGAATGGTTGCTCTGATCGACTTTCCACACGAGTACTTTTATTCAGAAAATTGTCATTAACCCTATTTTGTTGAAAACTATTTATTGAAAAATTATTTATCATTTCAAAGTTTTGGGGTTGTCCGTTCCTAACTTTGTAGCAAAACAACTGACTCCTGCATGAAAGCTCATCGAAGGAATTCATTTGTTCGGTCAATCACCAAAATTTAGATTATTTTGAATATTCACTCTGAAAGTTATCAAAGAAAAACATTTTTCATTTTGTAACTTTGAGGGCCCGTAACTTGGTAACGAAGGCTTTTAGGAACAAAAGTTATATGAAGTACTGGTGATAATTTGAGCCCCTCTATACATTCTTGAGAGGCAAAGAAGAAGTCCAGGGACACCCTGTATAACAATAAATAGTTAAAATAGAAAATCATATTATTCGATAGTTAATTGTTGAAGTAAGCTAGGTAAGTATTTTGGAAGTAATCATAAATTAAGTAGGTATCAATTGGTAGATTTCAGCAAAAAAAAATTGAAAAATAAAAACTTTTTAACAAAAAATGAAACGGACGAAAAAATCAACCGAAAAGCAATAAATAAAATAAACCTCCTTAGTCTAAATGATAATTGAGCTCCTAAACTGCTGTGAGTAACTGAATTTGAGTCGGCTCCAAACAAACTAGCAATTGAATTAGGTAAAGCGTAAAATGATGGCAGCAAAATACACGGCTGCGTTTTGATTACTTCTTTCAAAGTAATATAATGATCTTCGATGATTGTTTCTTTGGCGCCGACTCAAAATCAGTTACTCACATTAGTGTAGGAGCTCAATTATCATTTAGACTGAAAAGGTTTATTTTATTTTTTGCTTTTCAGTTGATTTTTTCGTCGGTTTAATTTTTTGTTGAAGAGTTTTTATTCCAGAATACATCAAACAGAAGAAAATAATTGCGATATTAACTTGACTTGTTTGAACTTGAATTGGCATCCTTGAACACAACAAGACTTGAAGTGTTCAAAACTAAAGTCATATCACCAATTTGAACATATTCGTGAAGAATATATGGAAAATTCGAATATTTACATTAGGTATATCATGCTTCATGGTATGCATTGTTGTTGAACTTTTTTCTGCAAAATGATCATTTCATCCATTTCAGCAATAAGCTATTTGAATGTGCGGTTATTTCTGTATGATGTTACATCCCACCCAATTTTAGTGAATTATATATTCAATAACTAGCTGACCCGATAGACGTTCTCCTGTCCAAATCTCTATATTTCCTGAATCTGTTTCACTGAAAACTCTCGTCCGCATAGAATTTCTTTTTTCCTATGTTATTTTTGTGTTATTACATCAAGGTTATGCCTTTGACTCTGCCCGCTTCCCGTTTTCCCTTCATTCCGTTTTTCCGTTATCCCGTTATCCCATTTTCCAGTTATGCCATTTTTTCGATATCCCGTTTTCCCGTTATCTCGTTTTTTCGTGATCTTGCTATCCCGTTATTCCCTCTTCTCGTTTTTCTGTTATCCCGTTATCGCGTTTTTTCGTTAACTCGTTACCCCGTTTTTCCGTTTGTTATCCCGTTTTCCCGAAAAAAATTAGCCAAATCGTTCAAGCCGTTCTCAAGTTATGAGCTCACCAACACAGATATTCATTTTTATTATATATTCCTGAAAATTTTTACAGGACAAAGAAATGTCCAAAAACACTTTTATAAATTCTTTCTTTTCCTAAAAACTTCATTCGGAGTATTACGGACATCCAAAAAAACCAATGAGCCAAATCGGTCCAGCCGTTGTTTTTATCAAATAAAAAAAAGTGTTGCCCTGACCAGAATTCGTTCCCGGGACTTTCTGCTTGGTAATGACAGTGTAATCGCTGAGCTATTTGGTAATAAATGACTCGATGGTGTTTTTCTTTGTCAAATTCCTTATATAACCAAATTTTCTAATTTCCGGGCAACTTTCCTAATTTTTTCCTTATCAACCATCTTCGGGCTATGACAAACTTGAAAATAATTGCCAAATCGATCCAGCCGTTCCCATGTTTTGCGCTTACAAAAGAATCGAGATCCATTTTTATTATATGAACTAGCTGACCCGACAGACGACGTCCTATTCAAATTCCTATATTCACTGAATTTTTTTTCGTGTCTTGTTCGATCTAGGTTAGGCTCAAAATGGTATGAAATATATGATTTTATATTCTATATCTCTGTTATTCATATGAAAATATATTTTTGATGAATACATTGTGAAATACACTAATCATAGATCATGTGATATATATATATATATATATATATATATATATATATATATATATAAATATATATATATATATAAGTTTTGTTCGATTCTTAAATCCTTTTTGAGATATTTTTTTTGGGAAGGTTTTCTTGGGTTTTGGATTCTTTGAAAACAATGTTCTAGTAGTTCGTAGGAGAAGACATTTCGTCCCTGGCCGGGGACATTTTCAATTCTTCATTTATTTTTTTTTAATATAAAAACATACATGGTTTGCTGGAAAAAAATATTTTTCTGTAACATACATTGGGAAACAATATATATATATATTATATATATACATATATATATATATATATATATATATATACATATATATATATATAATAATATATATATATATATATATATATATATATATATATATATATATATATATATATATATATATTTATATGAACAGCATCAGATTATAGATAGTGACATCTATAATCTGTGCGGTGAAGCTTAAACCTAATATCGTGGAATTTTAATAGCACGAAATTTCGTGCATATTAACAGGTCACCAACAAATGTGTCAGATAGGCCTACCCACGATACTAATAGTCGTACTCCTCATGCGTTTAACGCAAACAAATATCGAGAATAAGAGAAATCTGTTTCGAATCCAAAAGAACCCACCATCCGTCTACAGCCTGTTTCATGGTTTCCCAATCATCAGGACGGCCTGTGGTCTCTTTCAAATTCGTATCAGATTCTTCGTAGGTTAATAGCCTTAGGCCAATACAAACATGTGAACAGCATATATATATATATATATATATATATATATATATATATATATATATATATATATATATATATATATATATATATATATATTTGACTATGAGATATAAACAGGTAAAATAAATATGACAGTTACATGAAAATGATGATACAAATGAAACTAAATTATAATTTATTATCGACGGATGTGCCAAAAAGGAATCCTCCTCGGTTTGTGAAGCGAGCAGGTTGTGTTTTCCAAGTGGTGAAGCGAGAGAGCAAAAAGGGGTGAATTCACTAACCATATCTGTGGGAATATGATCCCTTCTTCTACTCCTATTACTTGGTGAGTGCTGAAATAAATTTACAAATTATGAAGTTAGAGTGAAGCAATATGGGCGACTCAACGCCAGGGGAAAAAGAACCGCCGGACAAAAACCTGACATCACAAAAAACGGTAGAGACACTTTTTTACACTGGAACTAATGCAAAAATACATATTGTTATGATCGAGTACACTGAACAATCGGGAAATATAACCATTTGAAAATAGCCAGAGAAATATTTGATATAAATTTGAAAGATTTAGTTAAAGTATCTAATGAAGGCAGAAATAGACTTGGAATAAAATTTACTCACTATGAAGCAGCTAATGCATTTTTGGAAAATGAAACTCTTGAAAACAAAGGATACAAAATGTTAATTCCTCATAATCAGGTTAGATGTAAAGGGGTAGTCAGACATGTTGACACAGACTTTTCAGTTGAACAAATTTGGAAAATGATCTCATTCCCATACAAAGTCATAGATATTAGAAGGCCAAATCGTAAAGGTGTGAGAAAATATTGAATATATACCTACATCAACGGTCTCACTTACCTTTGAAGGGGTATACCTCCCTAGATATATCTCAATGTTCACATTCCATATGTCAATCACACCATACATACCCCCTGTAGTACAATGCTTTGCTGGCTTGCTATATAAAAAACCAATGTCGAGGCAAATATAATTGCATGAACTATGGAACAATCCATTCGGACAAAGAAGGAGAGTTAAACATGGATGGCGTGGATCTTGAGTGCCAAACGAATTGCCATTATTGTCAAAGTAAACAACATAAATCGACATATAAAAAATGTGTCGAATTCCAGAGACAGATATTGATGAAAAATAAAATGGTATATATCATACTATTAAGCAACTAATTTGGTACCCAAGACCTACGAACAACCAAGAGCAAGTGAATTCCAAGAACACACTCAAGATTTCCCTCAACTACCAAGAAAAAATTGTAATGATAACACTATTAATATTTCACATCGTAGAACTATCTTAGCTGAAAACGGAGCAAGAAGCAAATGGTCATACAATCAAGTATTGAGCAGTCCACCGAAAAAAGGAACTATTTTAACCTCAAATTATGAAAAATAATCAGTTAGAGATTTATCATACTTCCCTGATGGAAGACCCGAAAACGTAAACAAACGGAAGGGAGCCTCCAGCTCTTTGACACAAATATTCCATCCGCCTGTGGGTGCCTCTCAAATTTAACGAATGAACAGTATTCAAAAATATTACCATAACTTCGTTGAGATGCCTATGGAATACAAATTGAAAATCAGAAAATTAATTGAAACCCACTTCAATCTGGGTGGCACTATGGACTATGACTCCCCAGGGGTTTTGGGGATGGTGGCACCTAGAGTTGGAAGGAAAAACAAAAACTGAATAGTGGTATTGCCCGCAGATATGATGATTCAAAAATAAAATAAAACATCAAACAAAAAATGGAAGAAAACAATGTTTCAATCCTTCAGTGGAATACACATTGAGTTAATCACAACAGATATCACCTTATATCACTCAACAGAGAATATAATCCAGATGTAGTCCTTCTCAACGGAACTTGGCTGAAACCTCATCATGAATTCTTTATTGAAAACTACAATACGATAAGAGTAGATCAACCAAATGGAACAGGGAAGGGGGGGTAGCCACCCTAATCAAAAATAACATCAAATACATTAACATTCCGTTGAACATAACAAATAATGAATTTCAATGCTGTGTAATATAGATCAACAATATAAATATAATGAATAAGTACTCAAACCCCAAAAATGAATCAACAACCCAATTTATGAAACAAATAATAGACCCACTCAGGGGTAACACGATATGTATGGGAGACTTGAATGCTCACAATCCAATATGGGGTAGTCACAACATAAACAGTAATGGCACTGCAGTGGCACAAATGGTAGAAGACTATAACTTGGTCATCATGAATGACGGGACCCCGACGCGAATACAACCCCCAAATCAAAACTTCATCGTTCTAGACCTCAAAATAGTATCAGATAAGATAGCACACAGGTGTTCCTGGACTTGAATAACAGATCCTGGAGACAGTGATCATTATCCAACCTTATGTTACATGAACTTTCATAAAAACAAAAATTACCTGAAATGAAGGTATGAAAATACCTTCAACTCAGAAAGGAATTTTGGAAGAGCGAACTGGGAGTTGTATTCGAATAGGGTGAAGGGAATACCCAGTCCTGGCAATCAAATCAGGAATCCACAAAAATATGAAAAATTCATATACACATTGAAACAGCGGCAGAGAGTTCCATACCTCCAAAGCAACAAAACGATCAAGTTAGGCCTTCTACCATCTGGTGGGACCAAGAATGCACCAAAAAAGTAAAAATTAGGAGAAACAGTATAACAAATTACTAGAATCACCCTACACTAGATAATTACTTGGATGCAAAAAAGACAATATCTACAACCAGAAAATGTCTCAATAAAAACGACAAATTTAGAAAGTTCTGCTCGACACTCAATAGGAATTCTGATCTAATATATAGTTGGAATAATATTGGAAAATTATCTGGCTCAATAACAAAATACAACAAAAACACCCTTTCAAACAAAGAACAGGCATCTGAAATATTATTAAACCTTACCCAATGTAATATATGCCCAGATTTCAACTCTCAAAATAATACCGAAAACTTTGAACCTCAGCATGATAGAACTAGAGAACGCTCTATTTGGAGAGAGAAACTTGGCTCCAGGTTTCGACGGAATCTCATACTCGATGCTAATTCACCTACCCACAATAGCAATGGAACTCCTCCCCAAAATATACAACACATGTGTGGAGCATGGTCAAATTCCAGATTCATGGAAACAACAAACAATTATTCCATTTTTGACATCAAACCGGGATCCTATTCTCTCAGACAATTACAGAGCAATCGTTCTATCATCCTGTGTGTGCAAGGTTTATGAACAATTGATCAAAAGGAGGTTAGAGTGGTTAACGGAAAACCGGAACCTTCTGTCTACATACCAAATGGGCTTCTGAAAATGTTCAGGAACCAATGATAATGTAGCATATCTCATATCATACATTCAGATAGCTTTCAGCATGAATAGCACAACAATTTCGGTATTCTTAGATATAAAAGGGGCATATGACAATGTTGATATTTTCAAACTGAACCAAATTATGATGACCACATCAATCCCACAGATATTAACTAACGCAGTATTCCACACACTGCAGAACAGTACATTAAAACCAGGAAGGGAGTCTTCAAATACCCAAGTCCAAATCAACTGGAGTAGCACAAGGCTCACCACTGAGCCCTTCATTATTTAACCTATATCTATCCTCTCTGTCCCATTTGATTCCAGTAGACATGACACTACTAGCTTACGCAGATGATCTCGTTCTATTATCTTCTGGGAGAAATATCGTGAATATCACCTCTAAAATAAACAGAGTACTGAAAATTATTAACGCATGGATGAAGATCACAATATTAATTTATCCCTGTCAAATTGTGAGTCAGTATGTTTTAATGAAGGCTATCGAAATACAGGAGCGATACCAAATATCAAAGTTGACAATACCATTATTCAGTACAGGTATAATACCTGGGGGTTAATATTTCAAAAAATCTCAAATGGAATCAGAAAATAAAGGAATCAAAGCAATGAAAGGCCTAAACGTGTTGAAAGCTTTTTGCAAAGTAAATCGGGGGCAGAACCGATCTTAATGCACATGGCATATAATAGCATAGTAAAATCTCATTAAGATCATGGAACAATATTTATAAAACCAAACTCTAAGAAAAATATAACGAAATTAGACACAACACACCACCAGGCTCTCAGAATCATTTCAGGATGTATGAAGAGCACGCCGATCAATGCCCTTCTGGCAGAGACTTCGGAAACGAATCTGGAATATAGGCGCAAATGGCTACGACAAAATTTGTGCTGAAACAATTCAGCTTTTCAAATAACTACATTATAGACATGCTAAATACCATAGATTTGTTTCATAGCAAACAAGAAGGATATTGGCGAAAAAGGAAAAACCATACATAGTAGAAGCATTTTATCTCATAAAATCAGTAATCTCATAAAATCAGTAAAAAAGCTCCATGTTTCGGAAAGGACTACAAAATGCAAATGACAAACATTGAACCCATCAATATAGGACTAGGAGAAGGGTGCATTGATAACAGGTCCCTTTTTCGAATCAACAGAGAAAAATACAAGGAATCAAACACATTTATCTATACAGACGGTTTCAAAAAACTAAACAAGACAGGCTTTGGAGTACACATCCCGCAATACAACATAAATTATTTGTCCAGACTGCCTGAAAATGTCTCAATCATTTCAGCGGAAGTTCTAGCTATAGGCAAAGCAATTCACTTGTGCTTAAAAAATAACATCGCAGGCTCCATAATTTTCACAGATTCCAAAACTGCAATAAATAAAATTTGTGGAAACAGGGTATGTGCAAAAAACGATCACATATCCTTAGATGTTGAGAAAATCCTCATAGAAGCGAGAGAGAATATAAATATCAAATTAGCAGGGATACCTAGTCATACAAATATTGGAGGCAACAAAATAGCAGACAAATTAGCTAATATCGGTTGATATTTGAATGTTCCAATGACCATAAAAACTGACTATTTGGAGATGGGATCACTTTCCGAGAACAAAATCAAACAAAATTTTGAGCATTTTTGGAAAACACAATTTGAAGGAATAGGATATTAGTACAAACAAATACAGAGGACTTTCCACACGAAATTTGGTTTTCAAAATTCCCATACATTGACAGACGACATATAACTGTCATCACCCGAATGAGAACTGGACATTGCCAAACAGGAACACATTTACATAAAATCAAAATAAAGGAAACACCGAATTGTGGATGTGGCCAGTACGAAGACCTACAGCACATAATTTTTGTATGCCCAAACAATGTTATCCCAAACTATAACCTATACTTTGGACTCCAGAAGCAAGGTGTCTCCTTCCCAATGAACATCAACATAATCCTAGCCCGCGTAAACCAGAATGTCATCAGAATATTACTACGATTCCACAATTTCAACATAATTATACTATAAATCATATCCAATCTCCTATCTGTCTATACCTGGGTGCTAATAACCGAGGCAACATTTCCGGGCGTGTAATGCTCCGGAGCGAGAAGAGTCTTCACCTATGTTGTGTTCTATGTCTATCATAACTCCTCCTCTCCCCTATATATATATATATATATATATCATATATATATCATATATATATGTCATAATCAATAATACATAAATAACATATGAAATGCAGGAACCTGCATAGTAGTTTCGCTTAAGGCGGGACGACACTACCTTCCACAGGAAGATCGGCCTGGCCAACTTCCCAAAGGGTAAAGGCCCTAAACCAAGAAGAAGAAGAAGAAGATGTGCCAAAAATAAGTATGTGTTTGGAGAAGCGATCCTACAACTCAATTACCCATAACTCGACTCAACGATCTCTCGAATATTTGTGATGTTGATCCATGAGGGCATAATGTAATGTTTGAAGGAAACACTTATCTATCCTATTTGTTCCAAAAAGAGCATTGGACAAATTTGCTGATGAAAAAAATACAGCAAAGAGTGGCCATATATCCTTACATAAATAATGGCTTATCCACCATAGATGGATAATATTGATTCGAAATCCGCATGAATTACCAACCATAGAAACATTGATTGAAATGAAGAGGCTACTGAGTTCGCTGTGGTTGGAGCGTCACTGAAACATTCAATAATAAATATATATATATATATATATATATATATATATATATATATATATATATATATCACTTTTTGTGGGTTTGGAGGACGTGTTCCAGTATTGCACACGCTTACAATGTCGAATGGTGGTATGAAATTCGATGAGTGCTGTAATCTGTGATCTATATCAATTGTCCACTTTTCGTTCCATGTTCCATATTGATTATATTCATGATGCAAGTTTGTTCACACACATTCTTGTTGAACACATTACATTTAGAGGTAAGTTTTGAACAATGTTTTTCTCCAACCCAACCTTACCTACAATATGTTCATCTCAGCCTTGAAAAAGAAATATTTAAAAATTTCGAAACGTTGGCAGTAAGTTAATAATGTTCAACTATTGGTCCTCCAAACTCACAAAAAGTACTGTATATTGATGCATGAGGAGCCATACAATGATTTAATAGAAAAACTCCATTACCAGTTGATGAAAGAGGTAACTAATAGAGAGGAAAGAATAGAAAAAATAAGAATTCTACATATGACCGTGCTCTAAGTGATAATCTCATAAAGTCCATACCCCACAATTCTAGCTTCGAAACTTAAAAATATTCCATTTGTCTAACCAACTATTACCCTTCCAATATGAAAAACAGTTGTGTGACACCCCAGAACTTGACCGTGCACGGGCCTCGGGAGAATGGGGTTATTTTGAAATAAAACAATAATAAAACATGTCAATTTACCGGTCAATTGACCAAAGGAGATATTTGACCCCAGTCAATTGAGTGTTTCTGCACCAAACGCGGGTCGTCCTAGTCCAAGCCCAGGTGAGCGGTCCGTCTTGGATGCTAACGCCCAGGAGAAAAATTAAACATTTGTAGCGCCAGATACGGTGGAAAGCTCCAACTGCAGACTGAATTTGATACTTTTTTTGTGTTGCTCCCTGCCGAATTCAGTTCTAATCCATCGGATATATTTTGAATAATAGAATGGCAAAATTTTGAAATTTGACATTTTGTATTTTTGACACATGTCATTTGGAGAAATATTTCAAACTGTTCCGGATACAGTTTCTCAAAGGCTTCCAAATGACATATCGCAAAACACGTTTCGTATGATATGGTTTCTGTAATTTTTCAATAGTGACACTTCCGTTTGACAGATGAGAATTAAAAAGTAATGGTCGCATTCGGGGCAGAAACTGTATCTTCATATAAAAATCTGCTCGATTGGTCAAACAGTTCGGCACTCATCCTGGAAAACTACAACACACACACAGACAGACTCCACTCTAGAAATGTCTCAATCGTCTCGTGGGACATCAGAATAAAAGAAGCGTCAATACCTCGATTTTTTTTGCACGATTACATTACTTGACCACTCGGGGCCGGTCAAGTAAAACCTGGGCAAGAATATTATCGAGATTAGAGCTATCAAATGCTGACAGAAGACAAAAAAAAGAACAACACAGACACCTCAAGTTAGCAACAATAAAAACAAAAGAGAAGATGAATAGTTATCAGACGGAATCGCAACTTTTGGAGAGTACTGGTCAAATGCGCTTATCAAACAAAATATTATATGAACAAATATACATCATATTTTGTTCTTTTTCAATATATATTCGATGAAAGTATTATTATCCATACAAATCATCAAAGATGATTGCGGTATTAATTGTCTCTGCTCAATGGAAGAAGTCGTGAAATTTCAAAGTGGAAGTGGAGCTGTCTGTCCGTGGCATATCCTATAAAAATATTTGTGTATTTCGTGCAGTTATCAATTTTTTGCAGAGCGCTTTCAACCTAGGTCATCTTCAGTGCTTACCTGAAAAGTAAGTGGACAAGTGAAATTTCCTGAATTTTGTGAAATTTTTAGTTTGAATATATCTTCAGGTAACACTTACTCGTCAGGTTAGATTCTTCCTATGCTATCCTGACAAGTAAGTGTTACTGAAGATTTATTCGAACTGAAAATTCAACAAAAATTCACCAAATTCCACTTGTCCACCTACTTTTCAGGCAAGCACCGAAGATGACCTTCTAGGTCAAAAGCGCTCTGCGGAAAATAGAATACTTGCACGAAATACACAAATATTTTCAATTGGTAAAATTTCACGTCCATAGTTATGTAACATGGTGAAGTATTTGTAGGTTTTCTGATATTTACAATTACTCCATATATATTGTATTCTGATGTATGGGCAACGGATGTTCAATGGTTTTATTAGCATAAGCCAATAAATCTTGGTTTTCAGCGGCAGCTCGATTTTCATTCCATACTTGGTCAATGAACAAAGCTCAAAGTCTACCTATATTGGATTGGGTGATTGAGGAAAAAATACTGCTGAGGTCACATAAATACTAATTATATTAGTTTCGATCAAGTCATGTTCGTTTTCTCCCAAGAATCGAATTTGCTACAATTTTCATTCAAATTATTCAAGTCATCCCCCATTCCTTTTGAAAATAATAATGTTTATTTAATTTTTCAGTGAACAATCTTTCATTCGCCAATGGGTGTAGTAGCGTCTGGACATCTCCCGTATTACTTCAGTTCCAGTCGAATGACACAAACATCAACCCCTTGGGAAAACCTATAACTACAGAACAAATTTCTCTGCTTGTTGGATTGAATTCATTGTTTAGTATACTCGCTCCGCTGTTCCTTGGAAAATTATCCGACAATATTGGAAGAAGAAAAACATTGTTGTGCATATCTTTCGGTTTATTGATATCAGACCTAGTGGTAGCCATAGGTGGTGATATATTAGTGTATTATATTGGACGATCTATTTCAGGATTTTCTTCAGGTATCATATTTGCTGTACTACCACTGTATGTGAATGAAATTTGTGAAGATCACAACAGAGCAAAGTATGGTTGCATGATGATGTTATTTGTACCATTGGGAAACCTTTACGGTTATTTGGTGGGCTCTGTTACCTCTGTACGTCTGTTTAGTCTATTATGTGCAGTGCCTCCAATTTTAAACTTGATTCTTTCCCTTCCATTGGCACCTGAAACGCCCATTTTCCTAGTCACCAATGGGGACTGTGAAACGGCAATTAGGACATTGAAAAAATTGAGGAATAATAAAAGTGACAAAGAAATACAGAAGGACTATAAGGATATTTTCAATACATTGGATGTTTGTGCTACAGATGGGAAAATTCGACCAACAGAAATTTTCAAAATCCACAGATTGAGAAAAAGGTTTATAATTGCCTGTGGAACATCTCTGGCGACAGTAATGTCAGGAGTTTTCGTGGTCATGTCATTTTTAGCACCTCTGTTCAACAACGCTGGTACAAATCTTCCTGGAAATGTCATAGCTATCATAGGGGGAAGCATCAAAGTATTCTCATTCTTTGTTACGACGATTATCGTTGAACAAGTAGGAAGAAGATCACTTCTACTTTGGTCTTCTTTAGGTACTGGTATATCTTCATTTTTTATTGGTCTATACTTCTATTGGAGAGAAATCGATTCACCAATCGCCAATAGTATGAAATGGTTTCCAATATTATTCACATGCGTTTATATATTCACTTATTCTCTAGGCTTAGGTCCTATTCCATATACTATAACTAGTGAATTATTTCCGAAAGAATTCAGGTCCATTGCTTCATCATTCGTTATGGCCATTACAAATATTTTCGTTTTCATAATAGTTTCGACGTTTCCCATCCTCTCGAACTATATGGGAGTTTACTTTTGCATATGGATGTTCTCGTCATTTTGTCTCTTGAGTTTCATTTTCATGTTATTCATGCTACCTGAAACCGGAGGCAAGAGCTTTTCGGAAATACAGAATATTCTGGGGTAGGAATGACTATATGTGTTAAGTGATACGATAGTTATATATATATATATATATATATATATATATATGTATATATATTATATATATTATATAAAAAAATTCAATATGTTGTCGGAAAATACGGGTTTAGATAGCAAAGGTCGTCAGAAGATGAAATGTATCGGTTCACATCATATTTCTATATCTTTATAGGTCTTTGCCGACCTTTCCAAGGCCTTTGATACTGTTTGTCACAAAGGACTTTCGGAAGAAGTGAAACGTATTGGTGTGAAAGGTAGATTATATGATTTAATCAAATCTTATCTCTCGAATCGAAAAAAAAATTGTTAACATTGATGGTGAAGAATTCAGTGGAACCATTTTGAGTTTCGCAAACGACACAGCAATTTTGTATGAAGCCGAGACATGGGAGGAACTGTAAACAAAAACAAAGAAAAACCTCAGAAAGATCATACAGCGGTTTCAGTACAAAAAATTAACTTTAAATGTGGGTAAAACGAAATATTTACCATTCACTTCATATAGTAGTAAACTTCCCGACTTGAGACCATTTAGTGATCTACTCAGAAATTTCTATTCCAGAAGCTATATTCATCAAGTATTTGGGTCTGATCATTGATCGACACATGAGATGGAATAATAGAATTCTTGATTTTTTATCGCGTTTCAAACTTCTTCGAGACTGTCCTGAAATTTCATACCTGAAAACAATATATTATGGTCTTTTATAGTTCCTACTATCTTGTGGTATCATAGATGGGGTGAGCTGATTGATTCACATTTGAACTCTCTCAACATTGTGCAACATAAAATTTTAAAAATGATATTAGGTAAAGAACGCAAGTACCCAACGGATCATTCATTTGCGAAAAGTGGTGTCATGGACGTAAGACAACTATATTGTATAAAAGTCTTGCACGGAATAAAAAAACACAAAATACAATTAGTACCTAGCCCCAAGAAGAACTAAATCAGTTGAACAAAGACATAGTACCTATCTGGGTCACAAAGTTTGGTAAATGATGCCTGAAACTAAGGAATATATTGGACAATTTAAGAATTACAAACATGAAATGAAAAAATTGATTAGAAACGCTTACATAAATGAAATTAGAAATATATTTGAATTGTTCATATATTCAGATAAAAGGGACTTTTATCTACCACTTACCGTTTTATAATACTCACCTGATTTTAGTAAAATGCCTGACTTCGACAGAAGATGAAGATCATTTACTTGTTCAAAAACACCCCAAATTGGACAGAAAATTATTTTTAGGATTTTAATGAGAATAAAAGTCTATACCTCATTGGTTGTGCACAACAATGTATACTCAATGTATTTCAATATTGTAAATCATATGTATTTCATATATTTTCCATTGAGTTTGTTATTATTATTTTAAGTTTTAGATTAGGGCCATACCACATATAAGCGATACTTGAGTGTTGTTTCCGTGGTGCCATTGTTTATTAACGATCATGTATACTTTATTATTTGTTGTATCTAAACAAGTGAATGAACATTAGTATTATCATATATATATATATATACATATATATATATATATATATATATATATATATATATAAACAACCATCAATCCAGAAATATTCAAAAACAAAGTGAAAAAATAGTTAATGAAAAGCAAAAGATCCTTTCTCCAAGATTAAATTAAATAATTAATTCTATATATCTTTCTTTTATAAACTAAATTTGAATATCTTTCAAATTGTTATTCATATATACATGTACTTGAACACCATGCAGTACTTCAATATCCATACATGAACGATCACTCCACGTATACTTATTGTTTTGTGCTTATATGAACTAAAAGATTATACTTACACATTGATTCTATGGAAATTAAAGATATTTCATCATTCAGAGTCGTGAATTGGTTATATTTTATCATTCTCCGCATTAAATCATGATATCCACACTTGAGAATATGTTTTCTCTTATATATTTTATACCACTGACATTCTATACGTAGTTAGGGTGTCGACGATTGTCATAGTCCTCACGGCAGACATTTTGAGTTGATAGGATAAAAAATAAAGGAAAAATTATTCGTCAGATTTCGACTTTATTAAGAACAACATTCGCGATATACAATCTGAGTTTGTTATTCCCATCATTTCAGACATTATTTTTATGAAACTTAGATATATTTCATCATTATTCGAGGGTATTTTGATGAAATGTCTTCGAATTTCAGGAATGAAACAATTTTCCATATCTTCAGCGGAATAATCCTCTCTTTCATATGGATTGGGGAATTCAGGGCCGTAAATTGGTAATATTGCATTATTCCCTGCATCAAATCATGATACCTACACCGAATTATTACTTCTTAGGGTAAAAATAGAGAAAAATTCGTAAATATATTTTTTGTATATAATTCCTTCCACTGACATTGTATACGTAGTTGGGGAGTTGGTGAAGGTCATCAACACCGTATATCAATCAATACCGCTAGAGGGTCAGGAAAATTTGTGTCCTGGGCTTTTTAGAATCGTCTACCCATGTACTATCTCAATTCAAAAGGACGCATTGGTTGCCAGATGTGAAGTTTTTTTCAGATATCCCACCCCACTAATTCTGTGATTTCGCTCCTCCGATTTCAAATATAAATTAACAAAGGTCAAATGTTTTTTAATTTCTTCACTTATTTCGAACCATATCTAAATTTATCAATGAATATCCAAGCAGATCCGAATTCATGTTTATCAAAAATACGATTTCAGTGATCGTGGTATTTGAGTGAGATGGCATAATAAAGCCAAAGTCAGTTGTTTCTACCGTGATCTCAGAAACGATTAGAGATACAGTATTGATTGTATTAGGGCAACATTGCAAAATTCGTTGCCTACTTAAATGACTAAAAATTATTAAGGATATATATTTTCGTTTTCCCACTAAAATTATATTATATTTTTTCATAAACTTTAGTTTTTTTATAGTGACCTGCATTTTTCAGAACCTCTTTTATTCCTTTGGAGTTTTCCGACGTTACTGGTTGATCCAACGAAATATTGTTTTCTTCATTATATGGTTGATCACTGGATCAAGAGAGCAGTAACTTTTGATGAATAATTGAGAATTGGGTGGTGGTATGGATTTCTCCGATTCGATTACTTCACCATGGTTCACATAGGTGGATGCAGGAATAAAAATGCTCCCAAAATTTTCCCTGTAATGAAAAGCAAATTTCAAACAACATGAATGTTCTGAAATACTTGTATTCAAATTTAAGTATGAAAGATTTTGCACCGATATGTTTTCAAATTTCAAGAGTTGACAACTGGCTCATAAGTGATACGTTGTCACCTCTGGAATACATCGTTATATAGGATTTTTCGAGGATTCTAAAAACTTTATATGAAATTTCGCAGAAATAGTTAGATTTCAACCAATAACAGAACTCTTTGAAAACAAAAATATGCAAAAAAACATTTTGGTTGTGAACCTCACAGTTGTTGATATCGAGTAAAATTATTATAATACTGATTCGACACAATTTTCTATATCTGCCTCAGAAATGCATTCTTTTAACGAAAAACACTATGGACAAACTAATTTTCGTCGGATGCTTCATATGATTATGAATTTTTACCGGTGTTGATGACTTTTCGGCAATTTCTTTCCTTTAGTTTTTTTTCATAAGAAGCCCTCAGCTATCACAAAAAGGAACATTAGTTTATAACTCCATTATGAATTTACAAAAACTCCATTGAAGTGCGAGTTCCATTTCTATTTGAAACAGCACAGAGAGGGGAAACATGTGAAAACTGCCTGTTCACTGATATATTACCAATAAACATCTGCTTTATATTATCTTGATCTGAAAATTTGTATGAAATTAAATCTTGTAACTCAATTTTCTCCCTTTTGTGGGCGTCGGATAACCTTGAAATATCGCACACGTATGAAGAATCTAAAACAATAATCAATCATCGTTTCACGTGTTCAAGCTCGAGTCGTAGTCCTCATATTGAGAGTCCCTTCCTCAAGTGATAAAGAATGAGTCATACCTACTTCATATATTAGGCGTTCCGTCCAAAATTACACTGTGAAACATGAGGTTGTCTAGGAATGAAATGAAGGACCTCACGAGTCGTTACTCATAAGATCAGTTTTGAGACTAAAATAATGCAATAAAATTGTAGTTAAAAAAACTTATAAGGTAAATAATAATTTTCATGTAACAACCTAAACGTAAATGAATGCTTGTGCTACTTGACATAAACTCTCTTAACTTCCGACTGCTGAATATAAAGCTAGAGTAATTGAAAAAATCAAATTCGTATTTGGAAGAATGAAGGTGATGATGGCCCTAGAAAACGAAACGATGATTTTGGAATTTGAAAACACTCTGTAAGTATTTGGAAGGTACAATGATGAAGTACTTTCCGTTTCTACTTATCTCCAATAATTAGCTCGGAAAAAAACTTAAATTCGGAAACCGAAAATATTTTTTTTTACAACTTCATTCAGTCCATTCAGCAAATAATTTCGCAACTTGGCTAGCCATTATCCGATGGCTGGAATATCATTTCACTTTGAAGTGTGATATGGAAAACTACATACAGTGTTCATTACAGTATTCATAAAAACGTTCTGCCCCACATTTTCAATAAGCATTTACAATGAGCAGCTTGATACAAATTTGTGGCTGTAACTCTTGCCACAATGAAGAGCCGTTTTGAGACCTGCTCGAGAGTTCTGCTAATTCACACAATTTTTGAGTCAAAACAGTGCCCGCGAAAATAATAAATGCATCAGCGAAAGTTTGATTCGATATTTTGAATTCTATCACGATTTGATGAATCTCTTCAATATTATAGTAATATCGAGTAAACTACACGACAATTTGTTTTTCCTCAGCCGTCACTAAATATTCCCCCAAAAAGTTTATTTTCCATCGTTTGTGTATGGCGCAGAAACAATATTAGAATTATTGAATTCAGATACTTTTATGAATTTTTTAGTGATTTTGTCCAATAGCACAGTACTTCGGTACAGCACAGCAGGTTATTGGTTCCGTCGATTTAACCAAATTAAAAAAGCTATTGCATGTTTACAACCCCCTGAAAACAAAACAAAAAAGGCTGCTGCTTAAAAAATGTTACAGAAGTTACTGACCAGTTTCAGGAATTTGTAGGTGGTTTCCAACAGCGTAAAAAAGAGTCTTGCAATAAATTACCTGACTAAATCCATCACAAAGAACATATGCTGATTCTCTCTATTTTAATAATATTATTCCCATTACTATCGATTCGTCTTATATTTTTACCAATCGTAGCTGCACAATCCAAACAGGAATCGTTTTGAATGACATCTTCATCGACTGTCATTTCCACACGATGCATGTGGCCAGTCCGAGTCCCAACAGTTTCGTGACGTCACGCTACCGAACTGCCACTCTGAGCGGATGGATAATTTACCGATTTTTAAAGTCATTTTTAACGAAAAATTTATGGCAAGTATCGTAATTTTCAACGGTAATTATTATTTTTAGTGATCAATCTCTGTAATAAAAGTGGCTATATACTGATTTTCCACGTCATGTCCCAACCTAATTATACCAATAATAGATGTAGAGAACAAAACAATTTTTCAAATACATTTCGTTTGTAAATCCCATAGAGATAGATATCGAATAGAATTGAACAAAACATTTGGTAAGATTCATCTGATGATGATATCATGGAATAACTAATTGGTTCTTTACTACGTCCCTTACAGTTTGGTTTCGGTACGCCAGGAGGTTGTGAAGCAGTTGCTCATTCAGCTCGTAGATACATCAATCAGCATCCAGACCCTTCTTCCAAAGTGTTTTTGAAACTTGACTCCAAAAATGCCTTCAATATGATTGATAGGAATGTCATGCTCCTCAAAGTAAGAGATAACCTTCCTGGTATATACCCTTTTGTAAATCAATGTTATAACTCATCATCATATTTGAATTTTGATGATCATTTAATAACTTCTGAAAGAGGTGTTCAACAAGGTGACCCTTTGGGACCCGCACTATTTTGTCTCACAATCGAAGAATTGACAAAGAGTTTGTCATCTGAATTCAACTGTTGGTATTTAGATGATGACTCCATTGCTGGAGATTTCAATACAGTGTTGGAAGATTTGGATAAGGTTATCATCCTATCGAAACAAATTGGTCTTGAACTTAATTTCAATAAGTGCGAACTGATTTCACTATTAGACACAAAAACTGATTTTGAATCCAAATTCCAATCATTAGCCCCTGGTATAAAATTTTTGGAAACGTCAGGTTGCAGCCTTCTTGGTGCACCCCTTTCTATGAATGCTCTTTCTGGACATATTAGAAATAAAAACGACTCTCTGCAGTTACTCTCCACCCGTCTGAATGAACTACCACCTCACATCTCATTCTTTCACTTGAGAAATTGTCTCGCTTTACCAAAATTGATGTATACTCTCAGATGTTCTCCATCTTGGAAGTCTCAATGAGCTTCAAGATTTCGACGATTCAATGCGCCATACTTTGGAAAATGTTACTAATAATTCTTTTAATGAAGATTCTTGGTTACAGGCAACACTTCCGGTGGATCTTGGAGGTCTGGAGCTCCGTTTGGCTTCTTCCCTAGCTTTACCCGCCTTCTTAGCTTCCATGAGTAGTGTATCCAGTCTAATTGATTCTATTACCCCTTCCACTTTTTCTGAAACGACTGATAAATTTTTTGATGAGGCTGTTTCTCTTTGGTTATTACGAACCAACTCAGATTTGCCACCAGCTACGAGAAACATTCAGGAATCCTGGGACCTTCCACTTTTGAATATAGCCTCAAAAACTTCACTTGATTCGTCCAAGTCTAAAGTAGAAAAGGCTCGTCTGAGATCTGTTATTATCAAAGAATCCGGAGCTTGGCTGAATGTTCTACCTGTGGCTTCTCTTGGAATCCTTTTAGACGACGAGTCTTTCAGAATATCAATTGGACTGCGACTGGGTTTGGATATTTGTATTCCTCATAAATGTATATGTGGTAGTGAAGTGAATCAGAAAGGAATTCATGGTTTGAGCTGTCATAGAAGTGCAGGTCGTTTATCCAGACATTATCAAGTCAATGATATCATTAAACGTCCTATGGTATCGGCAGGTATTCTAGCTGTGTTAGAACCTCTTGGAACTAGCCGAGATGATGGTAAACGTCCTGATGGTATGACGCTGATACCTTGGAAATGTGGCAAACCTTTGGTGTGGGACTCCACTTGTGCTGACACAGTTGCAGCGTCTCATTTAGCAAATACTTCCAAGTCCGCAGGTGCTGCAGCAATATCCAGCGAGAAATTGAAAAGGAAGAAATATCAAAATCTTGAAAATAATTATCTTTTCCATCCAATAGCTTCCGAAACTTTTGGTGTCTTTGGCCCTGAATCTCTGTCTTTTATTCATGAGATGGAGATTGGAAGGAGAGTGGAGCGCGCTACGCCACGTCATTTTTGATACAAAGAATCAGTATAACAATTCAAAGGGGCGATGCTCCTTCTGTATTGGGTACAATTCCTCCATCGCATCCACTGGATGAATTATTCTATCGTCCCAATTTTCCTACGAGATACATATCAGTTATCAAAGATAATCACTCAGTACTTTCTAAAAAATCAATATCAGTTTCTCTATCACCTTCTTTGAATTACAGAAACAATGAACCTATGGATTATTCGTTAAACATGAGTGAGCATGTCATACCAACAAGAGACTCCATGCCTACATTTGGCCTGAGAGGATTGATGAATGTAGGAAATACCTGTTTTATGAATAGCATGATCCAGTGTCTCTCAAACACCAAGGTTCTGTTGGAATTTTTCAAGAATAGTTTTTGTATGGAGGATTTGAATACTACTACATCGAGAATGAAAGGAAATTTTGTGAAATCTTTCATATCTTTGATGGAAAATATCTGGAGTCCTGATTCTCCTCGAAAAATGGTGGATACTTCACATTTTGTCCGTCTATTCAAAAATTTTGCTCCCTCCTTCGATCATAACGTCCCAGCAGACTCGGAAGAATTTCTAAGATACCTTCTGGTAGGTTAACATGAAGATTTTAACAAGGCGAGTGCGGAGATTCATCCATCACCAAACGATTTTGTTATCACGAATGATAATCAGAAAGCTTCCATTTCTTGGGCAAGATATCTGTCTACTCATAGTTCCAAAATTGTGGATACATTTGCCGGTCAGCTGAAGGCTATATTGAGATGCACTTTCTGTAATTACTGCTCCGTTACTTTTGAACCTTTCTGGGTACTTTCAATCCCTATTCCAGACTTGCCAAACGAAGTCGTGAATTTAACACAATGTATTGTACTGTTGACAGAAGAGGAGACTTTGACTAACGATGCGAGCCCATACTGTTCAACTTGTGGAATGAAAAGGGAATTCAAAAAGATGATACGTATACAAACATTTCCAAAAATTTTAGTTATCATTTAAAACGTGTTTCTTCGACTGATGGCAGTAAATTGGAAAATGTGAATAATTTTCCCATACAAAATTTGAGTTTCGACCAATATTCTGCTCAGGATGGAATGAATACTCTTTATAATATCTACGCCATATCAAATCATAGCGGCAGCATTTCCAATGGACACTATACTGCATATTGCAAATACCCTTATTCTAATTGTTGGCACCTCTTCGATGACTGCCGTGTATTTTCCAAGATTGATTCTCTCAGCTCCCAGGGAGCATGTGTCCTTTTCTATGAGAAAGTTGATGATCTTATTTCTGATGGTGTTGTGGGTTTTTCCGGGTTTTTCTCCAACTGAAACAGCAAATGCGCCATCACTACGAGTCCCGGGCTTCAATCAAGATTTTCATCTTGATATTATTTTATATTTAAAACTTTGCTTTTGTATTTTTTAATTCTGAATAAAGTGACCCATTGAATTCTAATGGACTTCAAATTTGGCAAGTAATTGGAATGACGTTTTATTCTCAATGAAGAATTCAAGATCGCTACTTTTAATGAAATATTTAGAACTGATGAAAAGTTTCGGCTATATTAAATTTTTTATCGAGTTGTCATGAAATATTGCTTGGATACAGACTAGAGTTTCTCCATTTAACGAATTATGTTATTAGTAAGGGAGGCGACGACAATCGGTTGTCCATTTCTACGAAGCTGATTTCTTTTTTATTTTGTTGTGTTGATATCACAAGTGAACAAAATGACAGTCTACCGCGAAATCGTCGTTGCCGACATTATTACCAAATTATGTAAAATGTAGAAAATCATAATGTAAATGTCCTATACCTTCACCCGGAGAAGAAACATGGGAAATCTCATACCTCCCAGACTATTCGGTGAAACATTACAATTAGTAGAGCAGGTGAAATATCTAGGGCTGATGCTTGACAAGAAACTAACCTGGAACCCTCATCTTCAACATGTAACCAATGGAAGCAAGATAACCTTCATGATGTGCAGGAGAGCTTTTGGAAAAACCTGTGGGCTCAAACCGAAAGCCATGCACTGGCTTTACACAGCGGTAATTAGACCAAGAGTAACTCATGGCTCACTCTCATGGTGGCCAAAAACAAATCAAAGACAGGCAAAAACCAACCTTGGGTAAATCTGGAGGCTTGCCTGTCTCTGTATCACGGGTGCAATGAATAGCACTCCAACAGCTGCAATGGAAATCATCCTAAACCTCGAACCCCTTGACTTACATGTCATTGGAGAGGTCAGGATGAGTGCATACAGACTGAAACAAACTGGAGAATCCGAACAACTGGACATCCAGAATCACTCACGTAATCAATATCGAAGAACTCGAAATTATTCCAGACTACATGCAACCCCTATACTTATTCGGAAAACCATTCGAAACACGAATTTACGGTATAGAATCACAATCAACTGCGGACATAGTCTGGTATACAGACGGTTCAAAGACAGTTGAAGAAACGGGAGCAGGAATACATGGGGTGAGGCCAAGAAGGTACTACATAATACCACTTGGCAAATGCTCCACGATATTTCAAGCTGAAACACATGCTATTAAGGTATGCATTCAGAAGAATCTAGAAAGTGGTTATAGGATAAAACACATCTACATTCTATCTGACAGTCAAAGTGCTATCAAAGCACTCAACTCCATACAGATGAATTCTTAACAGGTCTGGGACTGCCTCCAGAACCTCATCGAGTTGGCAAAACACAACAAGGTCACCTTGATGTGGGTGCCAGGTCATAGAGGCATTGAAGGCAACAATAAAGCGAACCAGCTAGCTAGACAAGCATCTGAAACCCTATTCACAGGGCCAGAACCTGTGCATGGGATCAGCAAAAACCGATGCAGGACCCTGATCGACGAGTGGATAAAGAGAAGACACCAACAATATTGGGATCAAACTGTCAAGCAAATACACAGCACCCGAACCGGACCCTGACGGCTGACCTTCTGAACCTGAACAGAACGAAGGCACGGATAATAGTAGGTCTGTTAACTAGACACTGCGGCCTGAGAAAACACCTAAACACCATGGGAATACTCAGGGAAACCGTGGAGTGTAGGCTATGTGATGGAGAGGAGAAAACAGCCTCTCATATTATCTTCGACTGTGACGCCCTAAGTAGAAGGCGACACAGAACCTTTGGAGAGATCAGCCCAAAAACAGGCATGAATCCGAAGAACCTTATTAAAAGGCTACTAAACCTAATTAAAGGCACAAACCTGTTTGAATGAGGAACCACTGACGACAGAGTGGTACAATAGACCCCAGCTGGTCGCAGTGTCAAGGGAAGCTAAGTGCCAACTCTGTCTGTGGCTCGTCAGCTTTCAACCAACCAACCTACCAACCTATAGCTACAAGACTGATAGTTTTAACAATGATAAAAAATACCTAAAAGTACAGGAAAATCATAGTCTGCCACGTCGATAGCGTTACCATCGAAGTTCTACCACCCTCATAAGGTGTTGAAAATACAAAATTGTTTGACCAATTTCTAGAAGGCTGAAATAATTTCACTACATTGGTTTATTTAATAAAACGACCAAAATATATAGTCTACCAAAAATCTGATGTTGTTGGAGTCTTGGTAGACTCAACGGAATGCACGGTCTCCCAACCGTAGCCGCTGCGCCGATCCGTTACAGGCATTTCAATGCATTTACCGGCAATAATTGAAAATCTGCAAGGCAAATTTTTTTCCACTAGTAGTTCATTTAACTTATTGTTGAATAAGCATCGTCTACTTTCAGTACAAGGTGGCTTTGGTAGACGTACCAAAAATTATAGCGCAAGCACATGATTGAAGCATTGCTACTTCGTTATTATGTATACAACCAAGGAGCATATTTTTCATATTAATATCTCAGTTATTATTTTCATTCATCAGATATATATATATATATATAGATATATAATAATATATATATATATATTATATATATATATATATATATATATATATATATATATCTTCCACCTCATTTTCTTCACGTCAGCTAACTCAATCGGCACGCCTATGAAATCTCATGAGTCAGTTCTACTGTGGAGCCCTCTAGTAGTTCTTGATGTCAGTTTCAGGTAATGGCAACTTGTTATTGCTCAAGCATTGAAAATGATGCAGAAATTCATCAAAATCATAATTTCCTTTATTCGAGAAGACTTACTGTTACCTATTCTGCGATAATTGACTCAAATTAGTGCTTCATAGTAGAATATACATGAAAACTGAAGTTATGTGATAATAACAAGTGAAATGTAACCTATTTTTGTAGGTTATGTAGTCCATATACTAATTCATGAAAGTGTTCTATCAAAGGGGTTCTTCAAAAGGTTTATTTTTGAACTGCACTGAGTTTATTAACTTTTCATGGTTCAAAGTACCTGTGGCTTGTTGTAACGAGAATGTTCAGTGTTTCGGATCGCTCTCCCGTTCCTGGAAACTGCATCCCCTTTGTCGACTGTGACTTCGCCTCGTACTGGTTTATTTCTCAAGTAGAAAGGTAAGATTCGTTCTGCACCTGGTTTTTTTTTATCAGCTATAGTTCTTTCTACTATTTCCTTGTGTTGTATCGGCAAATAACTGTTTTTCTAACGGAAGTATGAAAGAGTTTTTCCAAATTTAAATTTCATTAGTTGGTTCTTCCAAAATTATGTTTTCTCAATCCCCCAAGCTTGTTGATTCATTTCCCTTGATACCACACATCTTTGGTTTTCTTCTAAAATTTTCGATTTATACGCACTTTTTTATTGCACTTTTCATTATTTTGGTTTATTTGGTCGTTTTTATTCACGAATCTTTTCTAAATACGTTACGTACTATATACATGATATATAAAAAATCATTTTTGACTTTTTTTGCTTTTCTATATTTTCAATATTTATAATTTTGCATTAATATATTTCCTGGCATCTCATTGGCTATTGTGTTCAGATCGAATTTCATATACAAAATGTTCTAACTTCAATATTTTTTTGTCTGCTTGTGCTCAAAAATATATCAGTAGATTTTGATTTCTTTAATTTCATGAATTATGCCAATTGCTTGTAATGTTGAAAACTTGTTTATTTAGGTATCGACTAATATTATATAAGGTTTCAGAAAAAACGGTAGAATCTTCAGAAAAACTGTAAAATAGCATATCATAACTTACCAAATATGTTTTTTTTCATTTATGTGCTTTTTCAATTTATAATTTTCATTTTAACTCTTTGAACATTTAACACGTACTTCTAAACATAACAATATATATTGTTATGATATGGTATATATTTCAAATAAAAAAATAAAAATAGGGCCAAATGATATTTGAAAAACTGCATAATAACCTGCTATGATTGTTTTTAGAATTCTTCCAAGTATGGTTTGCATCTTGAAAACCTTTGGCCATATTCTAGTCGACGCAGATAATTCAAGAGGGTGACAGTAGAGTTTTTCTATTATCATCATTATGTTTGATCAGTTCATCCAATTGGAACAACCTATAAAAATATACAAATCGAAATTTTGAAACAAACATTCAGAATTCAACTGAACATCAAATTTATATGCAAGATACATCCTGTATACAAAATTAGAACCAGCAGAAAACATGACAAGCAAATGTCATATTATTTTTCTTCGAAATGATCAAAATAATAAAATTTGAGCACAGAAAATGAGAAAATGTCAATTTTGAAGAAATATTTGTAAATAGTACTATGTGTAGAAATCAAATTTGTAAATAACATAAGTATAATAGGTAAGAAGTTGAAAAATGTGTTTTTAAAAAGGTGCTAATAGTGAAAATTGATGAAAGATAATAAAAACTGATGGTTACCAAGGAGAAAGGAAAATAAAGGGAATGAAAAATGAAAATTAAAAATGAAGCAGAACTGTAGATTTCTATGATCAATTTTGAAGGAGAAATGCTTATAACTGAGGCATTTGAGAGACATTCATGCATACAATCAACTTTGTAACAAATCGGGAGAAAAATCTACTAAGAAACCACTAACCAAGAATTGGAGGTTAGAGTCCCAACTTTTCACTTCACTAGCAGTATGGCCGAAGTTTGCAAGACATCCATTTCAAACTAACCACAGAACATTCCTGGATTCGTGAGAGTGCAAGAAATACTCATAACAGGTATTTTATCTTCATAAACTCAATCAAGTGGGAATATTCATCGAACTGTCACATTCTCGGTTTGATTACAAAAAACATATTATTTTGAATGAAAATATTCTTCTTCTGTGTATCAAAAAGACTGAGAATAACCTCTGAATATTTTTTTTCGCACATTTCTATTATTACGCATAAGCAAACAAATTTAAAGTTTTCAATTTCGATTGGTTGAAAAGTATTACTAGAATTAGATAGATATTGCAGGCATAGGTTGTTGCAAGTAATATTTCAATAAATAACGACTATCTCACTATTTTTGGATTCATCATTCATTATTTGATCATTTTACAATCAATCTTTCTAATTGACATCAAGAAAACAACTAGATGGCGCTGCTGCAATCCTCCTGAGATTGAAAGAATCATCTCCACATAGGCGTACCGACTGAGCTGGAAAAAGGTACAAAAATAGAAAAAAAAAGGTAAAGTGTACAGGAAAAAAGGATAACAAGCATCATAGCCGGAGATTCTTTTTGCTATGGTTAGTATATGTCACAAAAATTTTATTAAATGAAAATAAAAAAAAATGTCCATAACATTTTCATTTATTTTCAAATGTCACCGAATGGAAATGACGAACAGTAAAACATTGAAAACCCTGATTTTTATATAAAATGTAGGGTCGATGTGTGGGTTCCATTGCTGTTTGTCCTATTGGATTGGATGAGATCCATTCACAATCAGACTATAAGTGAAAACTGATTATTTCAGGATCAATTTCCAGGAAAATAGAAATTGTGTACATGCCACCACTGTTCTCAGTTGAGTGAATGAAAGTCGGAGAGTGAATCAGTCAAAGGAGGTTTGTATAAATACGTTGCCCAGGCTTCAAGCCATGAACAAACATGTTAGTTTGAAAAATGTTATGGCAATACTCAAATGTTGCTTTTGATGAAATGAAAACGTGGTTGAAATTATGGCTCTTATTTCTGGAACACCCTACAGTATGCTATAAAATTCATCTATACCATGAAGATAGTTTTCGTAGTCACATAAGCTTTCTTTCCGAACAATTACCAATGCTATATATTCCCATTTATTGTGGTGATAAAAATGAATTACCACATCTGACATAATTGATGAAAATTTCCCAAAATTTTTTTTTTAAATCTAAGGCACAGCATAGTAACCTGAATTCTTTCTTGTGTCTTCTCAGTTCGAGAAGAATTATTCTGAAATCGAAACAATTGACCCCATTCACAAACAGATCAAATAATTCGTGATTTTGTACTCCTATGACTCTCAATACTCTTCATTGGCAACCAAATAAAACACTGCATGTTTTACAGTGCAGATTTTACCGAAACGCTCGATATATAGAATTCGACTCGCGCCTCAACACTTGTAGCAATCACTGATGATCGTGCTTGCTTGTTTTTCAAAACGGATGCAAAATTCCATAGTAATCCGATGTTTAGAAGTAATTAGGTTACAAGATTTGAAAACATACATACATTCATGTAATACATACATAGCTACAGGTCAAGTTGATATAATACATTTTATGAGTACACCACTTCACGTATCCCCTAAGTTTCATTGCGGGGCTTCATTGAACACTTTTAGAGTACAAACATATTGGTCCAGATCATCGTGTTCGTCATATTGAAAAATGTCCGCTAAACTTTCTTCTTAAGAGTATATCTCCGTACCCGATGGTCAGATTTGAATTTTCAATAGGTAATTTCAATCTTTTTTTAAATCAAGCGAATTTTGGAGTTGAACATTTTTTGTTAAATAACTTAGTTTCTGAAGAATAGCATAATGAAAAAATTGAACAATGCAGAGTGCTCCCAAATCGTAAAAAGCAGTCCAAAAGTTAAGCTATTGGTCAATCACTTGACCCTCTGTATTCTTGGGGTTTTTGGGTGGCTGATTATGAATTCATTACTATTACAATATGACTAATCCAATATGGCGGACAGCTTTACAGAAAATTCGCTTGATTTCAACGGAAATCAGTGGAAAGGGGTTTCTCAGGTCGCTGATTACGAATTCGCGATTTTTTCACAGATACAAAATGGTTGACTCAATATGGTGAACGGCTTCTAAAAACATTTGTTTGATTTCAACAAAATTAAGTATAAAAAGGTTTTTAGTGTAAAGCAATTTCTCTGGTCGCTGATTACAAAATATAACTTTAAGCTCCTCAAATCCAATTTTTTACATGCACCCAAAAATGCGCCATTGCAGAGTGGTCTCAAATATTCAAAAGCTGGCCAAGAGTCGAAAAAGATCGGTACAACATGAAATACCACAGAATCACGTATTCTGCATCTTAAACCGGCAGAACAGAAAAGTAGCTATCGTCAATGTCGGAGGCTATCTGGAACTCCAAAGTTAGGTATCCCTGATCTGTGCGTAGGACTTAAAATTGCTACGAAAATTTTTTCGCGGGTCGAAAATTAGTAATTTTCATTATAATTGTGCGTTGTCAATTGTGCTTGATGCAGGCAAATCCGAAAGTTATGTACATCATTTTTAATTAACATAACCTTAAAAATTCGTCATTTTTGAATATTTATTATTGCTTGAATTCACCAATGTTTAACTGTGAGTGTTATCAATTGGGCGAGAAAATAGGCGTTATTATATGATGGGAAAACATCATTGAATCAAAATATCCATGAGTTGGATATGGAACGGTACGGATGATGCGACTTTGATTTGGATTCAAAAATCACAAATTTGTAATCAGCGATCGACAAACCCCTAGTCACTAGTTTTCGTTAAGATCAAGCGAGCTTTTTTTTGAGCTGACCGTTATATTAGATGTGTCATCTTTTTTTTAATGATAAGAAAGCCATTATAGTGGGCGACCTGAAGACCCCTTTATACCAATTATTGATATCAAGCAAATTTTTCTAAAAGCCATTCGCCATACTGAGTCATATGTATTTGAGAGAAAAATCATTAATTTGTATTCAGCGAACCTAGAAACCCTTTCACACTAATTTTCGTTGAGATCAACCATGAGACGAGAAACTAAAATCATACCAAAGTTTGTTAATAATTTTAGTCGATATCTATCATTATAGGATTCATGACGAGAATGTATTTGAAAAATATATTTGTTCCTCACATGCTCTATTATTAGTTTAGTCGAAAAAGATGTAGGTACCTCCCTGTGAGATTCCGTATGGAGTTTCTAGAATACCAGAATACACCGAAAATTCGATCAAATTGATGGAATATATGTTATTTAAATTGGGTCGAATGATCATGAATTATATGAATCTCAAAAACGGTAACTCCCAGTCGTTGTCACCTCATATAACGTTGGATCCTTCGGAGGTGACAATTATATATATTGTTATGTTATGAAAAACCAGTTATATATTTTAAAAGGAAAAATGAAAACAATTTCATAAAAAACCCATAAAAAGAATAATTACCAAATAGCTATTCGTTTCAATGGATTGTTCTTACATATTTTTGAAATTCTATTTCCTTTATGAAGCCTCTGTATAATATGAATAGATAGAAATATACAAATACTATAACACAATCAATTCCATACACTGTCATAATGATTATAACCCATAATTGTTCAAAAGACAACAAAAAAGTCTAGATTTACAAAATCATCCTGAATAAAATGTGATCAACAAAATTATAAGCTTGAAACATACAGTATATGAAATTGTATCTAACTAAAAGTAGCCAATGGGAAAACAACAAACTTCTTGATGACAATAGCCAATCAGGGAACAGTATGGTCAAATGTAGGATTTGAAATTGTGGGAAAATAAGAACGAAAAGGTGTCAGAGACAATTATCACTGAATATTGTACATAGTTTATAAGAAAGGAAAAATAGTTTTATTTATAAGTTTTGACAAATAACCCCAAAACAGTGGAAATGTGACAATATAGTGCGCGAATTCAAAAATTCAAATCAGAGGGAATGGGAAAAAATGGTATCCAGGAGACGAAAAACAAAGCCAGAGGGAGATTAAAAAAATAATTTGAAAAAGAATGCCACGTTTTGTTAGGAGGAAGAGAAAAATTCAGTGATTTCAAAAAGATAAGCAGCAAACAACACTACCTTGTATGTTCTCCATATACAAGTATTCCAAAGCTGATTTTTGAATTTGTATGGTTCGTTCTTTGGTATTGGAGTTCCTGAGAGCATTGGATTGAAAGGGTATCCAAATTCTGGGTGTGTATTGAACAGCGACAGTTCCAGCGGCAGGTATGAACTTTCCTAGTGCACATCACGAACTGAACAACTTCACTAATAACTCATATCACATCAGAAGAACTGTATTTCATTTGATTTTGAACTATTAAAGAAATTTTCACTTTCAAGGTAAAAGTGAGGTTGTGTATATTTTACACATGAACTTTTCTCATGATTATCCATGAAGATTTGTAGATTGACCATAGAATAAGTTATCTATCGTAGTGTCATGAGCACACTTCATCAAGTATTTCAAATATAGCCATATGTAAACTGAAACTGCAGAATGCCAATATAATAAATCAATTTTCGTTCGAAATCAAAGGCGGCCGCGTTAATAATGTAACACCCCATGAAAATATCAAGGAAACTATCAAATCATGACAGCTACGATCTAACCGCTAAGCCACATCGCTCCTCATTACGACGGGACAGTTATTTTATCTCTATTGAGCCCAAAGGCGCGACTAGGTAATTAACGATTCTTCGACAGCGGGGAAAAACATAAACTCGTAAAGATCGCTTCTCAAAGAGACCGCTGTCACGTTGATGACTCATTAATTCAACATATCATGGCGGCGTGTCAACTCAAAGGCGACTCGTCGACTCATAAAGTATATTTTATTGTTTTCTTGCGGTATCGTTTGAATACCAAACGCTATATATATATAAGAGTCTCCCTAATAGAACAACATTTTTCTCAGAATCCAGTTGTCGAACGAGTCAGTCAGTACAGAGCTAGTTCTGCTTCATTATGAAGCGAATAGAAGTGAAGTTTAATTTTAATTAGAGAAGATGGAGTCTCATCTTCCTACGCTAAGTAAGCGTAGACTCTGTACAGTTTATCCGAAGTAGCAAATTAATCAACCATATGCAGAATCATAGTGGAAGTGTAACGCATCAGAAATCATCTTGGTAATAACTAAATGAATGGAATTAATATTTATCAAGAAGCTGAATAATCATAGTACAACAAGTGAGCGCGTAGTATAATTCGGTAATAAAACGGAATAATTAAGTCTTAATTAAAATATTGTGTATTATTCAGTGAGGGTAAGAAATCAAACTGTTTATTTGGCAAAGTATATATGTATAGTGTAATAAAAATATATTTCTTTATTGATTTCATAGTGAAAGAAATTATTGATTTGATAAAAGTAAAAAGATTATCAATTGTTAAAATAACTGAAGAACAGTTATTTTAATTGTCATCCTATATTTGTTTCTCATTTCAAGTTATGGTTTATTCCATTCCATTTTTGACTTTCTATACATTTTCTCAGTAAATCATACCAGGTGTATCAATATTCGTTTTTATATTTTATAAAATACATATATATTATTACAAGTCCTAATTGTATTATTATTCCGAAACAATCTGAAATTGGTCATTGTACTGTCAAATTAAGTCCCACGCTTCATCACATACTGTGTGAAACAAAATCTCAAGCCGCTCTGGGATGTTGTTCCATTATTGGTCAATAGACTGATAACGCGCAGTATGGTTATAACAAAAGGTGGACAGGTGTGTGGTTTTTATATATGACACACGCTGTTCGTCTTATATCAGTAGGCCAGGTTGTTTTGAGTTTTCCTGAATAAAGGAAATAATTGCTTTTTGATACTTTGTCGTTTGTTTTCCACAATGATCAACAATCATACTTATAACCATTGAATAGATTGAAATTTGACATCAAGCAGTGGCTAGTGACTCAATTGCCTGAACCGGCTATCTGAGACAAGAGGCGTACCAACTGAGTTTAGCTGTGGTAAGAAAAGTGATAACAATTGGCAGCAACGTGACGAGAGAACAGTGATATTAGCTAGCAATTATTATTACATTGCATAAATAATATTATACAGGGCGGAAATACTTATCCATATCATAACAATTTGGCTCACAAAGAAGAGCGAAAATTATTAGCAATCTTCATTTTATAACAACAATTTATATTTGCAAATTATCATTATATAACAATATATATATATATATATATATATATATATATATATATATAATATATATATATATATCTTGAATTCTTGACGCATGCGCAGAAAATGAACCACTTGTTGACATCAGTAAGCACATTTCTAACCTCAAATGAACAAATGAAAAAAAATAGTTATAAAATAAAATAGTATATCAATAAACGATTTACTAACCTCTGGTTTGAGTCGGTAGGTTGTGTTTCGTAAAGCAAACGTTGTGCACACATATTAAACATTTTACTGGTGCCTGCACTTTGATCATTATTGACTTTTTCTTTATTTCTGGTCACTTGATCGTCACTGTCACTCACATTTTGATTCAATAATATTATCACTGATTCGAATTTTTTAAGCGCTTTAAAAACAATAACAATAAAATATAATTTTAAAGAAATGAATACAAGGCGTGCGTACGAGCGGTAAACGTGTCTATAGTGGGATAGATATGGTAAGCAGATCATACAGAGAAGCAGCGGACTGTGTAGTATGCGCGCGCACACACACAAGGGAGTCGTCCCGGCATGAGAGAGCGTCATGCCGTTTGCCGTGACGGCAAAAGAGTCGATTTTACTGCCAAGCTGCGCCAATAGATGTTTCGCATGAAAAATAATGGAGATATTTCTAACATGTGTATACATTTTCAGGTCGAGCTAATATAAAGCAGGTGTTTATTGGTAATATATCAGAGAACAGGAAATTTCTACATGTTTTCCCTTTGAAACAAATCTTATATACTTGGTGATCCCGCATATCAGTGTGAAATATCCATCCTATAATATGAATGTTTCATCGTGGAATATACCAAACAATATGAGATTGGCAGATCCCACCTTTGATGAACCGGGTTATATTGACATGCTCATCGGGGGAGGATTATATTTGAATTTGATGTGTATAGGGCAAATTTCACTTGGATACAATCTTCCAACGTTACAAAAAACCAAATTTGATTGGGTTGTGGGTGGAAATATGTCATCTGGCATGAATCCTTCAGTAAATCGATGTCATCTGACGAAAAATTAAGATATTCATTCGCAGCTTGCAAAATTTTGGGTAATTGAGGAATCACCACATGAATCTCCAATTTTATCTATTGATGAATTACGTTGTGAAGAAATATTCCACAGAACTACAAAGAGAAATTAAGATGGGCGGTTTGTGGTGACAATTCCTTTGGAGGATTCTCCTGCTCTTCTGGGAGACTCGAAGCTGAGGGCTTTGAATCGGTCCCATCCTTTAGAGAATAAACTTAATAAAAATGCCAATTAAAAAAAAATATATACTGATTTCCCAAATGAATACAAGACATTGAGACATATGGTGCCTATAGACGAAGACGATGATTCATTTACTTATCATCATGGTGTTTCAAATGAAAAAAGCCAAACTACAAAGCATCGAGTAGTTTTCGATGGGTCGGCCAAATCCACAACAAATGTTTCGTTCAATGATCTCCAATATATCGGTCCCAACATACAAGATGATTTGGTATCATTGGTGTTGAGGTTCAGACAATATAATATTGTCATAAGCGCGGATATCACAGAAATACTGATCGAACCAACACAAACACAACTACAAAGAATCTTGTGGCGATCTGAACCTACGGAAAAAATTCTGACTGACGTTACATACGGTACCACGTCTGCGCCCTTTCTGGCAATGTGTTGTCTCAGGCGGGTATGTTTTGATAATATAGTTGATTATCCAAAGGCCTTTCAGGTTATAATGAATGATTTTTACATGGACGATTTGTTATCGGGAATAAATTCAGTCAGCGAAGCATCGAGTTTATGTACGGATATCACATCCTTCCCAAAATCTGCTGGATTTGAACAACAAAAATGGAGTTCAAATAGCGACGTGATTCTAAAAATTGGGGAAAAGGAGAAAACAAAAATGTTAGAGCTATATTGGTCATGTACAGATGATACATTAATGTATAATATCAACATAAAATCAAGCTCTACCTCAATAACCAAGAGAACTATCATTTCAGAAATTAGTCAAATTTTTTACCCTTTAGGTCCTCTAAGTCCATGCATCATAATAGCTAAAATGATGATAAAATCTTTATGAGAGTCAGTTTTCCCTCCAACAAATCGTAGTGACAGGGCTCACATTTATCAGAGCCGTAGGTATGTGGGCAGAAATAACCAACTTGTTATCGCGTCGCGTCGCATTCATTTGTAGTTTCATTTGTCACCTCCTTTAATCAGCGAGTGCGGTGTCATCTCCAAAAACGGCAACTAGCATTTTGGATCTAGTTTTCTTGGTTCCAGGTCATAAGTGACCGCGAAAATATTTTCAATGCACATCATCATGAATAGAGGGCTTATGATAATCGTAGTGAAATACGGAAAATTATTTTGGTATGAGTAAATGCCACAGCGACATTTCCATTCATTTTTGAATATCAACGAATGATATCATGACCCAGATGATATGAAAATGACGAACAGTAAAATATTCGAAACCCTGATTTTTTCATAAAATATAGAGTCCATTTGACTGGCTTGTTGGCTTTGCTCCAGTGTCATTAAACTTAGCTCACACACAGAGTCAATTTGTGGGTTTCATTGCTGTTTGTCTCATTGAATTGGATGGGATTTATCTACAATCAGACCAAGAATGGAAACTTATTATTTCAGGATCAATTCCAAAGGAAAAATATGTGAACATGCCACATGGTATTTTCAGTACGAGTGAATAAAAGTCGAAAAGGGAGTCATTTAAATAAGGTTCGTATGAATACGTTCCTCAGGTTTCACGCCATGAACAAAAAACACACATGTTTGTTAAAAAAAATGTACTGGCAATACAGAATTGTTGCTTTTGATGAGATGAATATGTGGTTAAAATTGAGGCATTCATTTCTGGAACACCTTACATTACGCTATAAAATTTGTCATATGATACAATAATGATTGTTTTCGTGTTCACATCAGCTTTCTTGCCGAACAAATAAAGCTATATATCACCATTCATTGTTCTCAAATAAAAATAAAATATCAACATCTCAGACATTCTTGATGAAAATGGCCCAAACATGTCCATTGCCAATAGAGAAATCATTTTTGGTCAAACCATACATCCATGACCACTTTGTACTGTCTTTCATGAACACAAAAAATAATAATCACAATCTTTCAAGAATTTAAGAGCAGCTGCAAATTTCCCTATCAAATATGCGAACCCACTCTCCTGACAATCATTCCTGGAAGTCGAGAGAATTTCTGGTTGGACGGATGAATAAATAAAAAGTATCGAAAAAAAACTTGGCAGTCATTTGAAAAAAAAAATTAGAGCAACAGCTCAACTGGTGAAATATTATATTCGACATTTGAGAAAATCTAAAAGTTGATTTTATCTATGAATCATCATTCTTCTGCGCACAAAATTCATTGTGCAATCGTGTTTGAATTTTTGTCTGAGTTTTGGAATGTGATCAGGAAGCTGTGATATATAAGTTTCATTTTCTCAGTAGAGTTTTTATGAACAATTGTCTCCTCTTTATATCTATAAGAAAATTGGTACAATGTGATTCATGAAAGTTAGCTTTCAACGATGCCAAAATCGATAAAAATGTATATAAAAGGTAGAAAACCATTGTGTAAAAGAATAGAACAAGACTGGAACTTTTTACAGTGATAATTTATTAGTAAACAAATTGAGAAACAAACTGAAAGTTTTTTTGTACGTGTCAGCCTGATGAATTGTCAGAAAACTTATGGTATATGTTTAAAAATAAATTATAAATATATACGGGGGTGTCCCTGGACTTCCTCTTCTCCTTCTGAGAATGTATGGATGGGGTCAAAATATCACCAGTACTTCCTATAACTTTTGTTCCCAAAAGCCTTCGTTACCAAGTTACGGGCCCTCAAAGTTACAAAATGAAAATGTTTTTCTTTGATAACTTCCAAAGTAAATATTCAAAATCATCTGAATTTTGGTGATTGACTAAACAAATGAATTCCTTCGATGAGCTTTCATGCAGGAGTCAGTTGTTTTACTACAAAGTCAGGAACGGACTACCCTCGATGGTCCACACCCCAAAACTTTGAAATGACTGGGATTTGTCAATATGTTTCAACAAAACAAAATTACCTGGTCAATTTCCTGGATAAAAGTACTCCTGTGGAAAATCGATCGGAGCAACGATTTCTGATTAACATGCATTTTTGTTCGACGACATCTAACCTGAGATGTCTACCATTATTTGAAAAGATTAATTTGTGATGACAATAGAAATGATAGGTACAATTATCATAACGAATTTTTATCATGCAAACACGTTTACCTCACAGAACTCATGGTGTATATAATCAATCGCAAGCCTCAAGAGCAAACAGAAATGCAAAATCCGTTACAAAAACTGCTCGATATGACCCCCGTCTCTCTCAATACATTTTCTCAGTCGGCGCAAACACCCTCTCTGCACCTGAAATAGCATGCCAGGGTCGTTTCGTATGGCTTCACAATGTAATGTAATTCCATTCAACAAGGCATCTCTGGTGTGAATAGGTGTAGCTTAAACGAGGCTTTGTAGATGCCCCCACAGAAAGAAATCCAATGGATTCAAATACGAAGACCGCGGTGGCCATGAATATGGCCCACCTCTACCAATCCATCTATTGTGGAAAATCTGGTTCAGATGGTCCCGCACAATCAAACTAAAATGAGGAGAAGCGCCATCATGCATAAACCACATATATCTCCGGGTTTGCAATGAAACATGTTCCAAAAGTCCCTTCAAATCGTTCTGAATGAACTCCAAATAACGTTCTCCATTCTATCGGTCATGTAGAACGAAGGGTCCTATAAGATGGTTTCCTTTGATACCAGCCCAAACATTCACGTTGAGTTCCCATTGGTGTTTGGTTTGAAATATCCCATGGGGATTTTTTTCGGCCCATATGTAGAGATTATTAGAGTTGATTACTCCATCTCTACTGAAACCTGCTTCATCAGTGAATGAAACTCGAGTAACAAAAGTCATATCCTCTCTTTGATTATCCAGGAACCAATTGGCATATTCCAGTCGTGCTGGAAAATCTTCAGGTGTCATGGCATGTACCTTTAGGATGTGATATGGGTGGAGCAGGTGTTCCCTAATTATTCTATGAATAGTGGACTTGGATGTATGGAACTGTTCTGATTGGTTTCTAATGCTCATTGAAGGATCATCAGCGACAGCTTCCAAAATATTTTCCTCCGAAACAACGGTACGCACAGCCCTAGGAGCGCCCTCACCACCTTGTTTTGGCAAAACTGAACCTACAATAATATCGAAATAAAACAACAGGCTCCAATTAATTATCCATTAGACATACCTGTCTCCCTCCAGTTGAGACACGCTCGAACGTTTCTTTTGCCGGTAACGTTTGATTGGGAAAATGCTCGTCATACAGCCGACGGGCTTCTGCAGCATTACCAAATGCTCATCTATACAATGCATGCATATCTGCATATTCGTTGAGTGTATAGTCCATCCAATATCAATTGCAGAAGCTTTTTCTATAGGGATCGGATAGAAACCCACTTCGCTAACACGAGCGTATATGCGAAGAAACGGAACGAAGAATAAACTGTACTACTTGTATACAGTCTCCGTCGGCAAAAAGAGCCCGCTGGTCAACGTGAACTTGAGTGACTGCTGTCTGTTCTACGAACAGTTCGTCTGGGCCGATCGAGTCGGACATCAATGCTAGAAGGTGTGTCTATACGATGGGAGGTCATAAAGCACGCGTTATATTTGCGTTTTGATAGCTCTGAAAGATTAAAAACCAGTAGCGTCTGTGGTCTTGGTGTGTGCCGATCGAAATACGTTTTAGGATTTGTATCCATTACAGAATAACCTAGATCAAACAATGAAAGAAATTATTTTTCTTTCTTAATGTATTTGTATAAATAAAAGCTTGTCTTTAATTCTTTTTCATTTTTCATTATTTAGGAAGTATTTTTAAAATCTTAAAATATCTAAATAAAATTAGTTATCTCCGCCACTGCTGCTCACAGGATTTCGCCGCAGGACTTTTTTATGCTTCTGTATTGATATTGGGAAAACTATAAACTGTTCGGCCATATCAAAACACTTCGAACTATCCTATTAGAATATTGACAATACAATGACAACGCACCACTCAACAAAACAAAATCGTTTTCCAGTTGTCATTTTTTATCCACACTAATTTTATTTCTTTCTTCAGGGTGTTTTTGTCAACATGTGTGGAAGAAATGGAACATAAGTTTATTCAACGGATATTTTTCACCTATTCATGTGCAGTCGTTTTTGTAGTATATTCGTCTGCTTTTTATTAGTTATGTCTTCCAATGTGCGTTTCTTCAGCTGAATTCATCTTCGGGTTGGAGATTTTCTCCCATGAAATTATGCTTATCAGTGAAACTCCTCAACATTTAAGCTGTGAATACGAATTTGCAACATCCAAATGTTGAGTTTTATGGAATTCAGATAACACAACACGAAACATGCTCATTCCACGCGTACATACAAAATATGGACTGAATTCGATATTTCATAGTGGAGTAGCTTGTTAGTTCAAAAACACCACGAATCTACATAACTTGATATTTCATTCGAAAAAATATCTACATTGTGAATGAAGCTTCCAACTTGGTACTGTACTTTTTGTTTACGACTTTATTTCAGCATATTTTGTATTATCCCTGCTATAAATGTTGTTGAATTAACGTTAGCATTAGTATTTCTACTGTGAAAATTTTTCATTTCAAATAATGGTGGACGATCGGGTTCGATGTCGTCGAGTGAAACTGCATTTCTATCAAGAATCGTTGCTCCGATCGACTTTCCTCACGAGTACTTTCATTCAGAAAATTGTCTATGTAATTATATTTATTTTTGGGGTGTGGACCATCGGGGGTAGTCCGTTCCTGACTTTGTAGCAAAACAACTGACTCCTGCATGGAAGCTCATCGGAGGAATTCATTTGTTTAGTCAATCACTGAAATTTAGATGATTTTGAATATTCACTTTGAAAGTTATCCAAGAAAAACATTTTTCATTTTGTAACTTTGAGGGCCCGTAACTTGGTAACGAAGGCTTTTAGGAACAAAAGTTATATGAAGAACAGGTGATATTTTGACCCCATCTATACTTTCCCGAAGAGAAAAGAGGAAGTCCAGAGACACCCTGTATATATATATATATATATATATATATATATATATATATATATATATATATATATGACAAATAAATCTTTGTCGTCAATTAGAACAATCATTCGTCACATGCATCATCGTTGCTGACATTATCTTGGTCTTCCTGATCCTCATCACTATCTTCATCCGTGCTATTTACCTCATTCGTGACCCCATCGTTTTCGTTTAAACATCGAACACGGCTGTCATTAGCCAACATTTCTGCATCTTCCAGAATATCTGTTTCTGAAAAATATCATAAATAATTGAAAACTATTTTTATAATACGTAGATGAAGCTTAGATTGAATAGGAAAGATCACTAATTTTTGGAAAAAATACCACGATGGGAAAAGTAATTGGATTTTTTTTTTTCGAAGTAGTTTAAAAAAAACTAAGAAATGTTCTTGTTTGAACACTGCGGAAACCGTGCCAGGATGTGACGTATAGCTCGTCCAGTATTGAAACGACCACTTTAGTCTTCCCCTACCTAACAACCAATTTTTCTCGAAGATGCTCGAGCCATTGTCTAATTGTGGGTATTAATAGAAATTCCATAGGCGTAGCAAATTATTTGGTATAGTCGATTTACGAGACGTAGAGAACTTACTCTTCTATAACTTTCCTAACACTTCTTTTTCCGCTACTGAATAGTACTAACCACTGGGAATTTTGGCAAGGTAACGAGTGAACTATTGCAAAGTTGAATAAATAACTGCACTTCCTATTTATTAATCAATCAAACCTAACCTTTCAAACGCTGCATGCCAAGACACTGGTAAAGATTCGCCGTAGCACAGCGAATCGTGTCCACTCGTGTTTTCCCCCTCTCTACCAACCAAACGATCGTTTCAATACTGGATGTGCTTTAACTATCGCCGATCGCTGAGAATTTCAGCGTTGCCAAGCGTAAGTCAGAATATTTCTTTACAATGTGAGCACGCCGAAAGAATAATGATATAGCACTCGGTATACATACATATAATTGATGAATAACTAAATAAAGAACAGCTATTAAATACGAAGTCCTAATTTCAATATAACACATGCTGACAGAAGTAATGTTTTATTCATAGAATGAAACAGAATAACATTCCCTCAAATGCTTCTCAAAATAGTAACCCTGGCAATTCGCCGATCGCCGAGTGTCCAAGATTAACAGCGTTGCCAAGTGATATTCATAATATATTTCGACAACATGAGTGGGCCGAAAAAACACTTGGTTTACATACATACTATTCAAGAATAACTAAATCAAGGAAGCTATCAGATACGAAGTCTTCATTTCCATATAACACATGCTGACACAAGTTCGGTTTTATTGATATGATTGAACAGAATAACATTTCTTCGGAATTCTTGCATAAAAGTGACACTGACAACTCAAGAAAATGCCAAATCAGTGGGCGTCAACAGAAGCGGAAATAACGCTATGTTTGAATGTCTCCCTGAATTGGAGAGTTTAAGAGCGGTGTTTATTCGAATATTACAATATATCTCCCAGGATAAACTATGCATACATCATATTTTATTACTATATTTCAACTTCAAGCACAAATGAAACAAATTTACTAGTTTGTGATCTCGCCTATTGTGAGTATCTCTACCTGAATCTTGCTCTTGTTATTGAAGTGTTACTTCATATATTGCTCGGGGTAATCAGTTGTCGCTAAACCATTTGAAACCATATGTTTCATTTTCGTCTACTTCCCAGCCACAATGGAAAAGAGATGAATTTGTAGGCTCTTTCAAGTGAGCATTGCTCCAAATTTGAGAAATGTATGCTGTTCGGCGCATGGTTCTCGAAACTCTGATTGGCAAGGTGGCAACGCAGATGCATCAAAACTCTTAACTTTTTGACGAAATAATTTATCACTCTTACTAGTGTTATAAGCTTTTGAAAACATAAGTGATCTGATTCCATTGATACTAGTTATTTTTTTGTAACCGTACATTCGGCATACAAATTCTTCCACCGTATCAAATACTTCCACCGAATCATTGCAATCGGAATATTTCTTTGAATTTGTTTGAGCATCCATGGATTTTTCGGAGCTTCTTAACAAACCAAACGGACGTTTTTTCCCTCTTCTCGCTGTAATATAAGGATGGTGTGGGGATTTTAATGAATAACCAAATGGTATTAGGAATATATAAACTATAATTAATTGATTATAAGTTTATATATATATATTATATATATATATATATATATATATATATATTATATATATATATATATATATATATTAAATATATATATATATATATACTATATATAATATATATAATATATATAATCTATAATAAAATATACCTTATTTATACCCTATGCCTATATATATAAAATAATATATATAGACGCCCTATTATATATATATATATATATATATATATATATATATATATATATATATATATGTTTCTTCGTAGATTTTCGCGGGTATAATGTGTTGAGATAGTTCCTATATATATATATATATATTTATATATATATACTATGCCAGTAACAAAAGAAAGTATCAGACTACAAAAAATCCAGTCAAGTAAAATGGTTTCATTAGAAACCTAATGAAGTTACTGAATTAACAAGTAGTGAATTCGTAAATGATTAGCAAAATAACATTTCATCGAAAACCATGTCGGAAAATAGTGAAAGTGTCAACTTCACCAAAATTAACTGATCAGAAGCGAAAGCCAATGTCTCAGTAATATCAAACAAATCGAAATTGTCTTCCAACGTATCTAAATAATTATATCTGAGTGCGGAAATACGTAAAAATTGGAAATTTAAAATAAAAAACGTAAAGCTACATCGGAGTGATATTTTCGAATCATTGGTATATTACGTGAGCAATGCATGAACAGTTTGACTGGCAAGATATATAGATATATTGGAATGAGGAAATGTACATCCATTTGATTATCATAATAGTTTAATCCCCTGAATCCACAATACTGATAGACTAGGAGGAATCGGCGCATGAGTACCGAAAACTATTCCTCCTCAATTTTCTTATGCGATCCCCTTGAAATTGCCCTACTGATGATAAGAATGCATGTTGCCATGGGGCAACCCCTTGCCATATTGTTTAAACGGAAATTGTTTAAACAATTGCAAGGAATTGTTATTTTTCAACCAGACAAAATTTTTTTATATTGTTAATTGAAATTCAAATTAAGAAGGTCCCATGACTTTTCGAAATGAAGTTAATATTTTTAGAGATATTCATTTTTAAAGAAAAAAATCCCAAATTTGGGTACTTTTGGCCCATGAAAAATATATTAAAAAAAAAATATAAATAATATTGTTTTTTCAATTATTTTTACAATAGTTGATAATATTCATAATAGATATTTAAAAAAAAAACATTTTTTATACCTGTTTTTTTATTGTTAATTTCGCGCGCGCACAAGTATGCGTCGCTTACCTTTAAGTATCGCCGTCTCTCTCTGACTCATGCGCTGCATCGGCCTCTCTGTGTCCTGAATTATTATTAATCATTTATCTTAAAAATATTAACTTTATCAAGATTGTTGACGAGAGCAATGTTATTAATAATGAAATTGTCTAAAATTTGCTTTCCACAAAATTTTTTCTGGAATCAATTTTACAAAAGTTATTTAAGCATGAATCGGAAAATGTAATTGAAATTACTTTTTTATCAGTTTATATTACTTTATTTTATCCACAGATCCGCAATAGGGTTGCAAGATGGCAATCGAATATAATAATTGTAGTACGATAAATTGAGGACGGGATAACAGGATAAAGAAAACACGGGATAACAGGAAAACGGGATAACGGGATAACGGGAATAACGGGATAACAAAAAAAACGGGAAAACGGGATAACAGGATGACAGGATAAGGAAATAACAGGAAAACGGAATAACGGGATAAATAAAAAACGGGATAACAGGAAAACGGGATAACGGGAATAATGGGATAACGAAACAACGAGAAACGGGAAAACGGGATGAAAGGATGAGGGGATAAGGGGAAAACGGGATAACGGGATAATAAAAAAAAAGATAACAGGAAAATGGGATAACGGGATAACGGGAATAACGGGATAACAAAAAAACGGGATAATGGGATGACAGGATAAGGGGATAACGGGATAACGGGACAAAGAAAAAATGGGATAACAGGAGAACGGGATAACGGGATAACAGGAAAACGGGATAACGGGATAACAGAAAAACGGGATAACGGGATAACGGGACAACAGGAAGCGGAAGGAGTCAAAAGCATAGTCTAGATGGAATAACATGAAGGAAAACATGGAAAAAAAGAAATTCTATGCGGACGAGAGTTTTCGGGAAACACATTTTAGGGAACATAGAAATTTGGACAGGACAACGTCTGTCGGGTCAGCTAGTGCTCTATATAATCAACAATTTTGTCACAAGAACAAACAAAGATCTTGTGGTTTCATACAAAGAGTAACCTTGAAAAAATAAAAAACAAAAAAAAGGAATCTTTTCATATACATATCCATAAAAGTATTTTTTATTTTATTATTTTTCAATTCATTTGAATGTTTTTTCAAAATATTTAAGTGCCTACCAAAATCTTTTTATTATTTGAATATATTTGTGATTCCAACAAAATGTTCAAATACCATTATATCTTATCATTGTTAATATAAATGCATAAATTACTATGATAATAACAAAAAAGTAATATAAACTGATAAAAAAGTAATTTAAATTACATGTTCCGATTCATGCTTAAATAATTATTGTAAAATTGATTCCAGAAAAAAAATTGACGTCAACACATTGTAGACAATTTCATTATCAATAACATTGCTCTCTTCAACAATCTTGATAAAGTTGGTAGTTTTTGAGATAAATGATAAATAATAATTCAGGACACAGAGAGGCCGACGCATACTTGTGAGCGCGAAATTAACAATAAAAAAACAGGTATAAACAATGGAATTTTTCAAAATATCTATCGGGAATATTATTAACTATTGTATAAAGAAAAAAAAAATTATTTATATTTTTTTTTGAGATATTTTTAATGGGTCAAAAGTACCCAAATTTGAGATTTTTCGAACCTTTAAAAATTCATATCTCTAAAAATATTAACTTTATCGTCGAAAGTCATGGGACCTTTTCAATTTGTATTTCAATAAAGAATATAAAAAAAATGATTGAAAAATAACAATTCCTTGCAAATGTTTAAACAATTTCGGTTTAAACAATATGGCACGGGGTTGCCCCATGGCAACATGCATTTATATCAACAGTATAGCAATTTGAAGAGGATCGCATAAAAAAATTGAGGTGGAATAATTTTCGGTACTCATGCGCCGATTCCTCCTAGTCTATGAATACAATTGGCAATAACTAGATTAACTAAGCAACAGTTATTACTCAGACAATATTCGCCTACTATTCATTTTGATCGATATTAGAATTCATTCTGTCGGACTATAATTTTTTCCCTCATTTGGTACCATATGCAAATGTGGTTATATTGAGAAAATACAAATATATTATTATTTTTCATAATTGTATTATTTCCGAAGGATCTATCAGATCACTGCCGTATCATAAATGAATAGCTCTCGCTCTTGAGTGTGCTGGTAAAATTATTTTTCTATGAACCGCTTCATGGAATTCAATTCGTTGTTTTTTCTTTTGGATTAATAACAATTAGTATAGCCAGTGGCGTAACAAAAGGCGGCAGGTGTGGTGTTTTCTTTAAACCCTGTATGTGGTTGTAAAGACTAATTAGACATATGAGTAGATTGATATCGTGAAAGATGTGTTCGAATAAATACAAAAATTTATTGAATAAATATCGTTTATTCAACATCGAAATTTCACATCTCTACATTTTACTCATCTGAAATTGAGGTACTAGGAATTCATAAGGAATCCTGTCGAAAATACCATTAACAATAGAAGATGCTACTTTTGCTATGGTTTCTGCAATTGCTGGCTTGAGTTTGTTTACAATCGACTTCCATTCTCTCTTGATGAAATATACGATCATTTTAAAAAATAAACGGATAGTGGAAGAATATCCAGTATTTTCTTGTCTCGTAGGATTTTCTGGTATGAAAAGGAGAACGGAACTCTTGAACCCACGCATTCGCCTCAGCCTGGCATTATATCAAAATTATAATTACAGCCCGAAATTTCTGTTGAAATTATACAAAACGTGGTTGAAGAAAATTCAGCCAAACTTCTATAGAAAAAATTTGCAATCCACACAGTATGCCATACAATATATTCAAAACAACATGTTGAGATTTGTGTGTTTTCCTAAAAAGCTATATTCAATTCTCCCGTATTTAACTTTCATCTATGGGTGTGCTTTTTATAAATATGCTCTCACAAATATACTAACAAGCCCAGAAATTGGCACCAAAGAAGAAGCTGCTTACCAAGTTTATCATCACCATTGAAAAGATTGTCGATATTGAAATAAACCCTCTCCAAAGTGAAATCAATATTTTGTTTATCAAAGTTCATATACCAGGTGAGTCTGAGAGATGGGGCACCCCTATTTTTGAGAGAAATAATCCGATTCAAAGCACGAAAAGTTAGGGGCTATTGAACAACTAAAATGTGATTTTTTGAGATAAAAATAAATTCTGTAGCACTTCCTGTTTCGCCAGAAATGATCTAAGTATTAGTTTTTCAAATGGAACACCTTGTACATTCTCACTTTTTTGAAATCTAGAGCAAATTCTGAACATAAACTAAATTTTTTAGAATTTTTTTTTTTTTTAATTTTTTTTCAAGCATGATGATTTTTTATATTTTGAACGTTTCTCTCCGATGCCATGTTGTCCGAGACAATGAAATTAGCATTTTAATTACAATACTTTGCCACCAGCCGCTGTTTGAATGTGACAAAATCACTTTTTTTCGATTATCTCATGTTTTTTAAATGGCATCTCTCTGCAACAGATTGTCTCGAAGGAAAGGAATCGAATGATACCAAAATTTTGAATATCTGTCAATTATTTTCAGAGTTATCACTATTATAAAAAAATGTACCACAAAATAGTGCAGCCGCTGCACAGTGGTCCCAAATCCCAAATCGCTGGCCAAAAATCGAAAAATAAAGTTCATATTCAAGGAATTCTAACTGTTGTGCTAGGTAGATGGGTATTTTCCACGTCCCTTCCAGGGTCGGGAAGTGGCAGGTGTTATATATAGCCGTTGGGATACCATTCTGGCCGGAACGCTCAAGCAGGTAGCATTGGTCGTGCGGCACGGTCTAAAAATTACGTTGTGTTTGAAGTGAAATAACTTGTAGTTGAATTGAGCGATTTGAATTTTTCAAAATGGAATCTCTTCCTGGAAATAAGTATATTTATTATATCATTGGGATTTTTCATATAAACCACACACCGAGCAACAAAAATGTAAATATCTACTATACATTCTCATGCCCGCGGCGAAAAAAGTTATGTTTACATTGAGTAAAAGTTAATAATTCTACATAATTCAGCGACCAATCAAGTGTCACGTTATCCTTTATAGTCTTGAGTAATACATCACCAAAAATCAGCTGCTCCAAATTGCCCCTTTGATTACGGTGAATTTTCTTTCTTCGAGAAATCACATTTAGAAAAAAATTCCGGATGTATGCACGCTCTAACTTTCGCAAATTTTGATATTTCAGGCTAATTTTTATAAACAAATAGTCTAGGGTTGAGGACGGTTGGTATTGAATTTGTTTTTTTTTCCAAATTTTGAAATTTTCAAAACTCGTTTTTGGTCGCTCTAACTTCCAGAAATATTAAGGTATCGGCTAATTTTTTTATGCAAATAGGCTAGGGGATAAAGACGGTTTTATTATAAGAAGTATTATTTTCTTAATTATGTGTTATTGTCTCACTGTTGAATTGATTTTTTCAGGCTCTCGGAAAAGCAGTGAAGTGGTTGCAGTTGGTTTCACGCGACAGAAGTTGTTCGATTAATTGGAAAATCATTTGCATTATAATGCCAATGAAGTGTACAAAGTCATAGAGGTCGCATTGTCCGAGAAAGTCCATAGCCCTTACACGTTATCCGCGGATGAAAAACAAAACAATAATGATAGTGATTCGGACAGCAATTGGACTCTATGAGTCTAAGCGTCTTTTTGTATTTTCAAGTAATATTCAATGTAATTTTCAATAAACTAGTATTTATATCCAAAGTATATTTGTATTTACATGCTTTCCCAATCTACTATATCCCAAATACATGTACGTATTAATATATACTTTCGTTCTATCAAAAGAAAATCGTGTTCAGCGACCTTAAAACCTCCGAGTACCAAATTTCGTAGTGATTGATTCAAATTTGGAGGAAATGGTCCGCCAATTTGAGACCGTCATCTTGTTTTTGGAAAACTAGACTTCAGATTCGTATTCATCGATCTCAAAAATCTACGAGTTCTCAATTTCGTAGCGATTGATTCGAATTTGGAAGGAATGGTCCGCCATTTTCAGGCCGCGATCTTGGTACCAAATTTCGTAGCGAGTGATTCAACTTTGGAGGAAGTGGTCCGCCATATTTAGGCCGCCATCTTGTTTTTGGAAAACTTGACTTCAGATTCGTGTTCATCGATCTCAAAAATCTCCGAGTACAGAATTTCGTAGCGATTGATTCAAATTTGGAAGAAATGGTCCGCCATTTTCAAGCCGCCATCTTGTTTTTGGAAAATTTGACTCCAGATTCGTGTTAAGCGACTTCAAAAACCCCCGAGTAACAAATTTCGTAGCGAATGATTCAAATGTGGAGGAAATGGTCCGCCATTTTCAGGCCGCCATCTCGTTTTTGGACAATTTGACAACAGATTCGTATTCATCGTTCTCAAAAATCTCCGAGTACTGAATTTCGTAGCGATTGTATCGAATTTGGAAAAAATGGTTTGCCATTTTTAGGTCGCCATCTTGTTTTTGAAAAAATTTACTACAGATTCGTGTTCAGCGACTTCAAAAGTTCCCGAGTACCAAATTTTGGGATTTGGAACCACTGTGCGCTGGACTAAACAACACCAAAATGATGGAAATTTTTAAATATCACTTCTACTCAATTGTCTCATAACGGTTTTCCATAACGATTTTCAACATTGAAAATTATCATACGTTAAATTTTCCAGAAATGAATTTTGTTTTGTGATATGGAAAATAAGGGATATCAGGAAATGCATATTTGATTTTCACTATGAGGAAAGCTTTCCGTGATTAAAATAAAATCGAATTTATATCTTTTTCGTAGTAATATTGGAATCACCATTCTCTTCAAGCGGCATGAATTTTTCCATTCATTCCACACTTTGCCTGAATATTCAACAGATCCGCTGTGAAATCCATGTTAACTTTTTGAGTAGCAGGATTCATTCTGAAAATAGTTGTATTTCATATACTATTGAAAATCAGATGAGCAAAAAAGGGGCAAAACAAATATTACACAATCGTATCGGCCATTCAATAAGATTTCTATCGGACGATTGCAAGGATCCTGCATTCATAGAAAATAATGTTTTCAATACCTCAATCTTTTCTGGGGTTAACCTGAGTGACATACAGTGCGCGCCAGGGGCGATGGATATACCGATTTTTGCGAAAAAGAATATTAGGGGGCAATAAAATCTCGAAATTCTTACGGTTTGTGATCAGGACATCAATTTCAGTACCAACCAATATTTTCGTTGAAAAATTTTCAGTTCTGAAAAATCCGAATTTGTCTTACTTCTCATGGAAACGCCCCCGTATCTTCCGTGATTTCCGGAAGAGAATTCTGTTATTTTCACAATTGGTAGACATACTGAGGGTCAGCCCAAGTTTTCTCATTGGGTTGACCTGAGTGACATACACTGCACGCCAGAGGCGATGGATATACCGATTTTCGCGAAAAATAATATTAGGGGGCAATAAAATCTCAAAATTCTTACGGTTTGTGATCAGGATATCAATTTCAGTACCAACCAATATTTTCGTTGAAAAATTTTCAGTTCTGAAAAATCCGAATTTGTCTTACTTCTCATGGAACCGCCCCCGTATCTTCCGTGATTTTCGGAGTAGAATTCTGTTATTTCTACAATTGGTAGACATACTGAGGGTCAGTCCAAATTTTATCATTGGGTTGACCTGAGTGACATACACTGCACGCCAGAGGCAATGGATATACCGATTTTTGCTTATAATAGTAGAGGGCAATAAATGCTCAAAATTGTTACGGATTCGTGATCAGGACATCAATTTAGGTACCAATACATATTTTTGCCGAAAAATTTTCAGTTTCGAAAAATCCGAATTTGTCTCATTTCTCATGGAAACGCCCCCGTATCTTTCGTAATTATTGGAAACACCCCCCTATCGCCCGTAATTATTGGAGTAGAATTCTGTAATTGTCTCCATCGTTAGATCAACCGAAGATGAATCTAGATAATAATAATATTATGTTCATTATTTTCAACCATTTTTATTCTCGAGTAACAATTAATGTTCATAAATATTGAAAATAATGGGCAAAGTTCAAATTTTGTGATGAAAATCGCAGAAATTATTATTCCACTCAACCCTATTTTCTACTTAACCATATCTTCTACTCAACCCAAAATATCTTCTGAGGTTAACTGAGTGACATACTCTGCGCGCCAGGGACGATGGATATACCGATGTTTGCAAAGAATAAAGTTAGGAGTACAGATAGACTCAGAATTCTTACGGATTCATGATCAGGACATCAACTTCAGTACCAATTGGTCTAAGAGCCCGTGAACGGCAGACCTACGTCATACTATAAAAGTTGATTTTTTTCTGCGCAAGAACATTACAGCAGGTTAAAACGTTTGGCTACTATGAATCTCGAGTTGTGGTGGCTTTGACAGATACCAGGAAGTTCAAGTGCATAAAATTGCTGCACAATAACTTCATAGTATGATTTTTCCATATGTTCTACGGTATTCTATTAGAAATCACACCAATCATCGCCAGACATTTTGTATGCCACATATCTCTTAAAATTTTATAAAATATAATTGTACTTACTCACATGAAGACTGGCTAGACGCTGTAGTGTCACACAATCAAAAATTGCACGAGTAGCCCCCTTCACCACCTCAAATCATTTCACACATATATGCGTATTTCGATAACCATCAGTAGTACTGATCACGCTTCATATCATGACGTTATTGTGCAACAAATTCATGCACTTTTAATTCCTGGTATCTGTCACCACGACTCAAGGTTCATAGTAGCCAAACGTTCTCACCTGCTGTAATGTTCTAGCGCAGAAAAAAATCAGCTTTTTCAGTACGACGTAGGTCTGCCGTTCAGGGGCTTTTGGACCAATTGGTACTGACTTGATGTCCCAATCACGAATCCATGAGAATTTTGAGCCTATCTTGTTCGCTAATATTATTATTCGGAAAAATCGGCATATTCATCGCCCCTGGCGCGCAGTATATGATACTCAGATTCACTCCAGAAGAGATTTTGACTCATCTCTGGTATATCTAACGATCGTGAATATGACAGAACTCTACTACTAAAATTGGTGTCCTGATCACGAATCCGTAAGAATTTTGAGCCTAATATTATTTTTCGCAAAAATCGGTACACCCATCGCCCCTGACGCACAGTATATGTAACTCAGGTTGACCCCAGGACGGAGTTGGACTCATCTCCGGTATATCTAACGGGTGATATAATAACAGAATTCTATTCCAATAATTACGGAAGATACGGGGGCGTTTCTATGGTTTTTATTATCCAAAATCTTCCAATTGATGCATTGCAAACATTGGTATCTCCAATCAACACCTCATTCCACAATGGATTTTTTCCCGATTTTCTGAAAACATCTGTTGTCCTTCCATTATACAAAGGTGGAGATTCAGATAATCCCGCGAATCTTCTCCCGATCTCCCTCATTCCAACTATAGCCAAAGTTATCGAAAAGCTTGTGAAAATACTTCTGACGGATTTCCTAAGACGCCACAATATTTTAAGTTAAAGCCAGTTTGGTTTTCAAAGCAATAAAAATACGCACGATGCCATCTTTTCATTTCTCTATGATATTTATTCAAAGTTGAATTCTGGTAATGTAGCTGCTGCGGTCTTTTTTGATCTATCGAAGGTGTTCGATTGCGTTGATCATGGGATATTGCTAAGAAAAATTCACCAATACGGCTGCAGAGAAATGACGCTCAAATGGTTTGATTCTTACCTTTCAGGAAGGAATCAAATGGTGAGAACAACATGACTTTCAGAAAAAAAGGATATTATGTGTGGAGTGCCACAAGGATCAGTTTTAGGAGCCATTTCATTCTTATTATATGTCAATGACCTTGCAAATTTGAGCATTTCTGGAAAATTCACTCTTTCTGCTGATGACACGACGATATTGTGGAACAACAAAAACTCAAATGATCTACACCATGCAATATCTACTGATATGAAAAAAATCAAGGAGTGATGTGATGCTAATTTGTTGCCCTTCAATATCACCAAAACAAACATTTTATCAATCAGATGTGCTCTTGATGACCTGTCATTTGGTGATGACTTAGTGATCAAGAACGAGACTCAAACTAAATTTCTAGGTATTCACATTGACAATAAGCTCAAATTTATTGAACATATCAAACATCTTAAAAGTAAAAATTTTTCTGGAAGTTATGCTGTGAGAGTAACTTCAATAAATTTGGGAATAAAACTGCCAGAACGGTGTATTACGCCCTCATAGAATCTCACCTACGTTATGGAATACCGTTTTGGGGAGTATGCAATTCATCAGCACTTCTGTCTGTATTAGTACTGCAGAAACGGGCTATCAGGTATATGTGTAAGATTAAACCTCGTGATTCGTGCAGACACAAATTCGTTGAGGAAAATATTTTAACAGTGATTGCTTTGTTCATTTTGGAATCGGTTTGTCTCATTTACAAAAATATGTCCCTATTCGAGGCTTCGTGCAATTCTTATAACACCCGTTCCTCCGCGTATAGGACATAAGACAGTCAAATTTGACCAACAAAATATTTAGAATGAGAGTAAAAACATTCCTGGCCGATACACCATATTATAATTTGCAAGAGTTCTATTATGATAAATTTAAGTGATAAAATGTGCATATTTGAATATATGTTATATAAGATTTTTGTTTATATTCTTGTTTGGATATAGATGTTTGTTTCTTTAGTGTAATAGGTGTGTTCATTTATGTAATATTATATATGATTGTATATGTTTATATGTGTATTATATAAGTTTTCTTAAGATTTGTAAACAAAACTGCCCACAACCATGTTGATACAAAATTCGACGACGAACTTCATAGTGTATGTTCTAATTTTACTTTTCTGTAGGGGTTTTTATATTTACATTTTATATTTTTATATTTACATTTTATATTTTTATATTTACATTTATTTTTCACAAGCTTTGTCCACAAGATTTATTCTCAATGACAATAAAGTATATTAGTATTATTATTATTATTCGGAACTGAAAAATGTTCAGTGAAAATATGGATTGCTACTAAAGCTGATGTCCTAATCACGAATCCGTGAGAATTTTCAGTCCAAATTGCCTCCTAATATTATTTTTCGCAAAAATCAGTATATCCATCGCCCCTGGCGGGCAGTGCATATCACTCAGGTCAACTTTGGAGGAGATTTAGACTCATTTTCGGTATATCAATATATATGTGACAAACAAACGAAGCATATTTCAGAGGACAGACATACATTCATCAAGAATAGTTTATAAAATCTACTGGATACACCATCGTTTCTTTTTCTATGGGATTATTCTTATCTTCTATATAATAAAAATGAATCTTGATCATAACCAAAGAAAACTTCCGCTATGATGCTTTTTCCCTCTTTCTCTGTACACCTTACCTTTTTTTCTATATTTGTTTGAATCTTTGTACCTTTTTGTAGCTCAGTTAGTACGCCTATGGGAAGATGATTCTCCCAATCTCAGGAGGATTGCAGCGGTGCCTTCTACGTCTTTGCTTGATGTTAATATACTGTTAATGTTTGAAATATTGATTGTAATATTGTCAAATAATAAGTAATGAGTCCGAAAGAAGTTAGATAATTGTTTTTTATTGAAAATATTGCTGAAAATCAACCTATCCTGAGATATATAACTTATTCTAATTATATTTTCTAACCAATCAAAATTGAAAACATTCAAAAACTTGATCATGCGCAAAAATGAACATATTCGAAAATAGAAGAAGAAAATTGCCAGTCAAATTATGTATTATTGTTAATTAATTAACAAACCGAACACAACGTGGCTGTTCGATGAATATTATCACCTATTAAGTTTGTGATGATGAAGTACCTGTAATGAGTTATGCTTTGCACTCACACAAATCCTGGGATGTTCTGTGAATAGTTTATGTTGATGTTTTCCAAATGTTCAGCCTCCTTACTGATGGTTCCTTTTGGTTCCAATTTTGTTTACAGGATGTTTCTGACATAGATATTTAATGTTAAGGTGAATTCTGGATATTTATTTCCTAATTTGGATTTGTATATTTTTATAGGTTGTGCCAATTGAATGAACTAATCAAACATAATGATGGAAAAAGAAAAACTCTACTGCCACCCTCTTGGATTATCTGCGTCGACTGAAATATGGCCAAAGGATTTCAAGATGCAAACCGTAGGTACATAAAAAATTATAAAAACAATCATAGCAGGTATTTATGCAGTTTTTAAAATATCATTGTGCTCTATTTTAACTTTTTCATTTGACATATATACCTTATCATAACAATTTCCCTGAAATTTATATACAAGATTATACTATTGCATTAGTAGAATCTGAATATCAATTTTATTACTGTACCAAGGTTATTCACAATACTTTTCTTTTTGTTTCTGATAAAACCTATCATTGAAAATCTTTGATTCAAATTGAAAAATCATCAAAATGACAACCTTCATATAGTTAGTTGAATTGATAAATACTTTCTATATCGGAAACTCCTCTCAAAGTTTTATCATATGGATTAATTAGTATGTAGCTATTTTCAGCCTCTTCGTTATCTTTCATATGGCCCTTCAAATGGTTATTGTAATTCTGCACATATTCCTTGTTCAACATAAGGTACTCTCAATGCTCTAACTATAATTGAATCTCCTTTTTTAAATTTCGTTCATTTTGTTCCACGTTTATTTTCCCTTTTCATATATTTGATTGCATTTCTTTTAATTCTTATTATGATCTCTTATTACTGTTTATAATTCAAGCGTAACCATGAGGCTCTTGTTCTTCAGACTTCGACTATGTGGGCCTCAGCCATTCACGGTTTGTTAATTTTGACTGGTCAAGCACTAGAGACCGGTCTCTAGTACTTGCCATGGGGATGTATTTCGAAAAATGACCGAAAGGGAATTTTGTTATAAAAATTTGTGAAAAGTAATAATTTCTATTGAGGCTGCAGCTTCACTACCCCGTATGGATTAGTAGGTAACCCATCACTCCAAAGAGTGCCTTGGACGTTCAGAACACGAGGGGTCGTCTATGGCATAATCAGTGGCTTTTCTCACGAGCGGATTCTCGTGGGCTATTGCACAATCAAATACTTTCTGATTGCGTTCTCGAATGATATTTCTGATGGAAGGCAGATTTAAGTCTTCAAGGATCCGATCGTTCCGCACGTACCATGGAGCGTTCGTTATCATCCGCAGAACTCGCATTTGCGCCGGTTCCAGGACGCCAATGCTAGACCTGCAGATTTGGCCCCAGGCAGCTGAGGCTTACAAAATGACAGGACTGAACATCATCTTGTATATCATGACCTTGTTTTTCAGTGATAGCTTACTCTTTCTGTTATCTAGAGGGTGTAATCCACATATCTTAATGACAATTTTGTTTCTTAAAATTTTGACGTGTGGACCCCAGGTGAGCCGGCGATCCATCTAGAGTAACTCCTAGGTACTTGACCTGCTCTGACCATTTTATTTCCCTTCCAGAGATAGTCACGCCCCTCTCCGGGTTGTTTTTCTCACGTCCCATCGAGATTACCTGTGTTATTTTAGGATTTAGCTTTGTTTTCCACTCCAGATACCACTGCTGGAGGTCGATTAATGCATTCTGTAAATAAACGACACCCATCAGGTGGTCAGATGCAGAGAAAAGTGAAGCCGTATCATCGGCGAACAGAGAAACCTTCAGCTCCTTGGTATATCGGACGTATAGAGGGCGTATAATACAGGAGACAGTACTGCCCCCTGAGAAACGCCAGCCTCAATTTTTCCCGAACTTGAGAGAGAATAGTCGACCCTGACTTGAAATGTCCTACCTGAGAAAAACGATTCTATCCATTTGACCAAACTTAAAGGAAAATGGAAATCGATAAGTTTGGCGAGTAGAACTTCGTGCAAAACCCTGTCGAATGCTTTGCTGATATCCAGCAGCACAATATGAGCTTTGTTGTTGGTATTCAGGGATGTGATTGTGTCCTCCACCAGCCTCATTACCTGAAGCTCGGTGGATTGAGCACGTCTTAATCCAAATTGTTCATTAGGTAGGACATTTCTATCCTCCACTTCTTCGTTAAGTCTTTGCAGGACAATTTTCTTGGCTGAACTGCAAAGCAGATTGATCGGTAGATAATTGTGTGGAGAGGTCGGGTTTCGTCCCTGTTATGGAATCATGACCACAATGGCATGCCCCCATCTCCGAGGGAAACTCTTGAGGCGCAAAGAATTATTAATGATGTTTAGCAATGATTGCACCTGGTTTTCCGGAAAATACTTAATCATTCGATTAGTGATTCCGTCGTAACCAGGTGCTTTTTTGGGGTTGAGCCCCTCGATATAGGCATTGAGTTCATTCAACGTAGCTGGACAAATGTCATCATGATTGGGTTTCCTGAGGGTGTGGCGAACCCGCTCCTCCAACAAAAGATCACGATCCAAATCATCGTCTGGATGATCGTTCAATCTAAATTGCCTTTCCATCGGGTCTACATGAGCTTGAGCTTTGAGCTTTGAACTCAGGGTCGTAGCACAGTCCGGCTTCACCATGAATAGGGGGGCGATCGGTCTTTTTGGATTTTAAATTTTGATAAATTTTCCAAAGTTGATCATCGTTTTCTAAATTTTGAAGGGATGCGCCAAATCTCTCATTTCGAAATTCCGATATATTTTCACGAACCTCCCTATTCAGTTCGTCAGCTCGGATTATGTCCGCAGGGAACAGACTCCTCTGGTACGCCCTTCTGGCGCGATTTCTTCCACAAATAAGGTTTTTGATTCTCAAGGGGAATTCATCATGAAACTTAGGAGCCGGTTCCCTGCTGGAGGAATCCTCCAAAGCATTTTCAATTGTGAGTTCGTAGCACGCCTCTTCCAACTCAATGGAGAATCTATCCACTCAGGAGCGCAGTAAGCTGTTTTCAGAAGCGAACGGAATCTCTCCCAATTCACCTCTGTTTACATGCGATCTGATTGGGGTGTAATGATAATATCACCGGGTTGTGATTGGAGCTCAATTCGGAGAGGACGTGTATATCCCAGTTTCAGGTGATGTTCCTGGCCAGGGCAATATCAAGCACATCGGGCCTACATGGACCGAAATGGTCGGCTCATCTGGAGCCAACACTTGGTATTCATACCTGTCATTGTTTTGGCTCAACCGTCTACTACTAACGTTGGTTACCCGACTCCATTGTACGTGCTCAGCGTTCAGATCACCCATGACCAGAACAGGTTGATCTGTATATAATATATAATATATAATGGATGCAAGATATTCAACCACTTGCCAGAAAATATAAATGGAGTGGTATCTGGTGTTATTTCAAGAAAAGAAGTCAAGGCATTGCTTTCTGATAGACCCTATTATAGTTTAGAGGAATTTTTCAATGATCGTGCTATTTTATAGATAGAGGAAACTCAACTTTTTATATATAATTTTAACTTTCCACTTTATATTCAATTTCAATGCGTCTTATTGGTTTTTATTAGGCGTTTAAAATTGTGATCTTACATTTGATAGATATAAGATATCCAACATTTTATTTAAGTCTAACCTGTCTAATTAATTTTTGTTTTGTATATTTTTTCTGACCATTTGCGTTTTCCACAGATTACCAGTTAGTGATTGAACCATTTTAACATTTTAATCTTTTACATTATTATATTACTTGTCTGTACTGTTTATTTATTGACCTTTTTGTTTTTCTAAAGCTGACTCCACACTGTAATAATTATAATGATGGTAGTTATGATCTTACACTTGCTTTGTCAATGAGATTATGATTCTTTGGACAATAATGTATATTTTGATTGATTGATGGATTGTAACCATCGGGAGCACATCAAGTGCATCAGGACCTATTTGATTCTGCGGAGGGTTGTAAGCACTGATTAAACGCATAGGACCACTCCTCGTGTTGAAAATTATACCTTCAGCTTCAATACCATGAGTATCATAATTGGAAATGCCAAACTGAACATGCGAATGACAACGCTTAACCGAAATGGCAACGCCGCCGCCTCAACTTTCAATTCGATAATTTCTAAGCACTTTGTATTTAGGAAATCTAACAGGTTCCGCATCAATATGAGTCTTTTGCAGGAAAGCAACGTCGATGGTGTTCTCTACAAGAAACTGTTGAAACTCAAGTCTTTTCTGGTGAAGTCCATTACAATTCCAACTCACCGCTTTGATGAAATTCGGAAGCTGCTTTTCACCGATTAATTGGGATTCAAACCAGCTTAAAACTTTGCAGCAGCTTCTGCAAACTGCGCAAACAACATCCTCATTTGGTCTAAAGTACTAAGAATGTCTTTAGGCGTGGAAATTTGAGCTCTCTGGAAAGGGGGGGGGCGTCCCAAGCCGCCGCCGCATATGACATTCACGCTCGTGTCCTATTTGCGGGAAAGTATCTTCGCTTCTGCGAGAGTGAAGCGGGGTCCTCTCTGCGCCTTATTCGTGGGCATTTAGGACACTCACGATAGTTCGCAGTGTGTTCCCCACCGCAGTTCGCACAACTAGCTTTTTCTTGCCTAGCTTTTGGACATTCACGAGTGATATACTCATCCCCGCATTTGACACAAGCGGTGTGGCACAGCAGTTCAGCTGACAATGGCCGAAACGCTGGCAACGATGGCACTGTCCCACAGCAGTGATTTGAACATTTAAAATGTCTGTGATTTTGAAATTATTATTTTTGTTCCTCGTTTAGGAGAACAAGAACAAGCGGTTGAGGGGTTTTTTGGTGTCAGATTTGTGCATTCGAGCCAACGAATCCGGGGCAAAGCCCCTTTCAGACAGCTCTGCTTTGATATCGTCACACGAAAAATGAATTCAGGGACGCCCCTGAGGACTACACGTAATTTTTTCTCCTCAGGGAGATTGTAAGTATAAAACGGAATTTTTTTATCTCTGAACACACTGCTAATTTTTCTGAAAGTATCAGGAGAGTCTGAAAAATATTGACGCCATCAAAGACGTTTTTAGCGGGCTTTGTGAGTTTAATATTATTCGATTTGAAAAATGAAATGACTGTTGTCCACATATTCTTATACCTGACAATGATAGGAGGGACATTCTGTCGTTTTAACGTTTGTGGTGTCAGTTCCGTGGATGGTGTAGTGGTCTCGTTGGTCTGTTCCATCGAAATGTCGTCTTGAGTAGAATTTTGGGGAACATTGTTATCGCGATTTTCGATTGAAATGGTGGAGTTTGAAATTTTCGAAATTTTGGTGGAGGATTCAATGTTGTCCACTTGAGCTGATTCCGGTCCTGGAAATATTGAAATTTCTTGCGAGGGGACATGCATGTCACCGTCTGACAATTTTGACAACTGTTATTGCGACTAATCTACAACTTCTACGTTGAGGATTGATAGTTAGTGAAGGGTTTGGTTTACCTTTTGGCACTGGAAGTGCCGGGAAAGCTTCATTGCGATGCCTTTTAGTAGGGGCATGCTCGTTCTGGGAATCTGAGTTGGAATTTTGGGATTTAATTAGCGCACTAACCGCGGGGATTTCAACTAAATCATCGCCCAATGAGGCCAACAAAGCCCCGAGTACCCCCAGGAGATTGGCTCTCGCAAGAGAACCGATCCCCGCAAGCACCGATTCCTTGCTAGCCAGGTTACAGTCACCAGTGGTCCGATCGAGTTCTACTGAGTAGGAGATGTTGGCTGACTTCAATGTGGTAGATGGCTGGGGGGCAGTTCTTTTACCTTCCAGGGTACAACTCCGGCTGGTTTCTTGAACACATGTTTTTTGATGATTTCTTCGGGAGCGATAGAAAGCACAGGTTAAGATGCTTGAAAACCCTGGTGTATTCACTGATTCGATTTTGTTTAGAATTTTTGGGGAACAACAAATGAAAAACGTTAAATTCTGCTCAGAACTTCATTAGTAGATGGCGCGGTTAAGGAACGTTTGTTGTTTGTGTAACGCAAAATGTCAAACTTCAAACCTATGAAATTTTCTTTTTCTGTCAACATTACTTCATGCAAAAATTTTGAATTGATCGTTTACAAAGATTATAGTTCTACGAACAAGATCCCACTCAGAACATTTGTCGCGCAAATGAGATGAAATCGTCGAAACTTACTACAATGTTTACATCTGATGGTCAAAAATCATATTTTTCATGAAGTCTACCTGGCGAATTTTTCAAAGTGATTTCTTCTCAAATGACCTTTTTGGGATCATGGAAACTCCCACGAAGGAATGAGAAAAGAAAGAAGAGTAGACTGATGTCTCAGTAGCTGTATGGGGTCGGCTTTAGAATAGCCCCATGGTAAATCCTGCCTGTCGTAAGAGGCGACTAAAAGGATAACCGTAGGTGGAAGAAGGTATCATCGCCCGGTGAAATACCACCATATCGACTTTGTGTGCTGTGAAATGGATAATTCCATATTTCAGTGTTCGGTCGATACTTTCCGGTCTCCCTCTTTCCTTTTCCCCAATTCATCCTTTATTTTCAGGTGCATCCTAATAGTAAATATGATGAAGTCTCCTAGAGTAAAACACTCCAGAAGCAAAATACCTCTCCATTCGGATTTCCGGGCGAGAGGTACTCGAGGGGACTCAACATTAAAGATTAATTTTTGCAACATTCGCGGACTCAACAAGAACATCAATGACGTCCACCATCACCTACAGACGAAGAAACCGGATATTCTGGCTATAACAGAAACACAAGTAAACTCGTCCACCAACAAGGTCCATATGCTTTGTCCTGGTTACGAACTCCATTCTCGATTCAGGTTCAAAGGTGGAGTCTGCCTTTACGCTAAGGCTAACCTTTCATGCCAGCGTGAAGAGAGTTTGGAACCGAAAGACTTTGATGTGATGTGGTTCAAGCTATCTGATACCAAACTGACTAAGTACCTCTGCTGCCTTTACCTATCACCTAATGAACCTTCATATAACGACCTCTTTGAGTTTTTATCACTCAAACTGGACTACATTCAGGAGACCCATCCAACAGCTGAAACCATAATCATGGGAGACTTTAATGTACATAACGCTGCCTGGCTCAAATTCTCTAACAAAACAGATGATGCGGGTCGTCAAGCCGAGGCCTTCGCCTTCGCCATCACTCATGGTCTAGAACAACTGGTCGAGCTACCAACCCGCATCCCTGATGTCAACAACCAGTCTGCCAATACACTAGATCTTTTCCTCACCACCAATCCTGACCCGTATAGAATAGAAGTTTGTGCCCCACTTGGAAACTCTGATCACACCCTCATCTCCACAACATGCTCTTTCCATTTACCATCGAGCTGCACAATACCACCCCGTCTCATGTGGCATTACAATTCGGCCGACTGGGAAGGTCTTCGTATGTTTTTCTCAGCGTTTCCATGGAAGAGAGTTTGTTTCTCTTCAGTATATCCAACACGATGTGCTGAGACAATTTCTGAAATCATCATGTTGGGGATGCAAACTTACATACCGAATACCGAAAGAAGAACATAATCCGATAAGACCTGGTTTAACAGAAACTGCTCTAGAGCTGTGGCTTCCAAACAGGCAGCATACCATCGATGGCTAAAAAATCCGGGCCCTGAGACCAGAGCAGCATATGTCGAGGCTAGAGGCATATGCAAAGAGACAATAGAATGCTCAAAAGATGCCCACAATGCCAAAATAAGATCAAAACTTGCTGAATGTCCTAACGGATCCCGTTTATTTTGGTCTTTCGCCAAAGCTGTGGGAAGAAACTTCACTTCCAGCTCATTTTCTCCTCTAACCAAAGAAGATGGAACACTAGCAACGACTGCCCAGGAAAAAGCCAATATCTTTGCGCACCTATTTGCTGGAAATTCCATTCTGGATTCATCGGGAAAACAACCCCCGAACATTACACCTATTGACAGTCACATGCCCGAGATCACCTTTCGCCAACGTACTATCAGGAAAATTTCGCTGGGTCTCAACACCAACAAAGCCTGTGGATCTGACGGAATCGCGTCGATTGTTCTCAAGAAATGTGCCCCCGAACTAACACCTGTTCTTTGCAAGTTGTTCAACCACTCTTACAATTTGGAGGTATTTCCGTCCAATTGGAAAATTGCAAGAGTACAGCCAGTCCCTAAAAAAGGCAAAAAGGCCCTACCTAGAAACTACAGACCTATCGCACTGCTATCTATTATTTCAAAGGTCATGGAAAAAGCCATCAACATCGAGCTCATGAAATATCTGGAAGACTCAGGAATTGTCAACGATAGGCAATATGGCTTCCGCCATCAGAGATCAACTGGTGACCTGCTCGCTTACGTCTCCCATATATGGCAGCTAACTATTGAAAAGTATGGAGATACTTTAGCTGTGGCATTAGATATCTCCAAGGCGTTCGATCGAGTTTGGCACCAGGGACTCCTCGCCAAGCTTCCGTTTTATGGCTTGCCCCTCAGCTGTGTTCTCTGCTTGCTAGTTTTCTCTCAAACAGGTCTCTCCATGTAGTGGTCGATGGAGTTTCATCTGACACTCTACTCATGAATGATGGTGTTCCGCAAGGATCTATTCTCGCACCAACACTATTTCTACTTCACATCAACGACCTGTTGAAAGCAACTTCATGTCCAGTACACAGCTTTGCCGATGATAGTACCCTCCATACCGCTTTCTCTTCCAGGGCCCCTATATCAGCCCGTGAAACCAGAAATGAACGAGGAAGAAATGTTAATAATATAAATATGGACTTAGCAACAATTCTCGAGTGGAGATCTGATAACTTGGTAGAATTCAATGCAAACAAAACACAAGCATGTCTTTTCTCTAGAAAAGCCGATCTCACTGTGCCTAACATAACTTTGTCAGGAGTAACCATACCACTGAAGTCATCCATATCGATGCTTGGTATTACTATCAGCAATAACCTTTCCTGGGAAAATCACGTGAGGTCCATTGCCAAAAGTGTATCCCAAAAACTTGTTTTTTTGTTCCGTGCCAAGAGCTATTTCACCCCCACTCAGCTGCTTATGATCTATAAGGCACAGATCCGACCTGTCCTGGAATACTGTTCTCATATTTGGAGCGCGGCACCTAAACATATCCTGAGGCTATTGGATTCTGTCCAAAAAAGGGCAATTCGTCTCGTCGGTGATGCCTCGCTTACAAACTCGCTCACTTGTCTGGAACACCGTATTTTATAGATATTTTCATGGGCGATGCTCTTCTGAAATATCAACAATCGTTCCTGCTTTGGCAGTCTCTTCGAGACTTACCCGTCAAGTTCAGTCATCACACCCCTTCGTGGTCACTTTGGAGACCTGCAGAACATCACTTTCCAAAGACTCGTTCATCCAACGAACAGCGAGGCTTTGGAACTCATTGCCTAGGGAGGTGTTCCGCGAGGCATACAACCTCCAGAAATTTAAGAAGAACACCAACTCCTACCTTCTTTCCCTTGGTTCTTACGATGTTCTCTGAACATTGCAGGATATGCCTTTTCGTGGGAACCAGAACATAAAAAAAAAAAAAAAGAGATGAATTAACTTGAGAATTGAGGGGATTGGAAAATGTCCCCGAAAACATTGTTCCATTAAACTTTCCGATACAAACTATTACCAAGCCATTCACTGCCCATCTCTGTCGGACTTTTACGTCTCTAACAACCTTCTGATATGAAACAAAATCAGAGAGTTCATTGTAGATATCATAAAATCTGTTGATGAAGTTGAGAAATCGATGAATCTTGGTGTGCGACAGTCTAGGCTGCTCGCAGCTAACTTAGAATGACTTCTCAGGAGAAGGTGAGCCCTACTAACAAAGGTGAGGGGAGGAAATAATGATCTAAATGCTTCTCTTTTAGTTTTTAGTAACACCCCGCATAAGATAATCGGAGAAGGAGTTGTTCGGAAGAACAAGGCCGACGCCCAAAATCGATAAGGCTAATGACTATGATTAGGATAATTATCATTTTTTGATAAACACATGAATTTCACAAGTATGCGTGGACTTTTCATTCTATGGAGATATCTTGGTTGTGGCTAGTGAATTCCAAACCGATAGAGAGGGTCCCATGGCTCTTTGGAAGAAATTATCAACTATTTTAGAATTTTCCAATTCTTTCAGTCAGAGGATTGTCATCTCATGGGAAATTTCTTATACAATATATATATATAATATCAAAAATAAATATAAATGTAATAATAAAATTATTTGACTTGCTAGTTAGTTGAAAAAAATTATTACAATCGGCAAAGGTAGTTCAGAGAAGATTCAAATTGATTTATACATATATGAGTCATTTTACTAGTAGTGGAGTAATATTAGATTTTAGCTTCAGAAACTTAGGGGACTGTAGGAACTTTTTACTGTACATTAGTGATGATGTAAGGAACAACATATAAGAAGGTACCAACCGTTAAGTGTGTGCTTGATTTATTATTAACAAATAAGTTGCAAAACTACATTGTTTATTGAATATCTTGAAAAATAAATAAATTTTTTAAAACTGATTCTGCCATTCGAAATAATGGAAAAATTTTATATAAAAAAGGTATAAGAATATTTTTTTTTAATGAAAACTGTAAGCTGCAGATTTTTTTTCCAACGTACGAAAACTTGAGATATCGACACTGAAGTGCATCTCTTGAGGAACACGTAGCCACGAGCGTGCTTCACTTAATTTGTCAAAACTTTTGATCTAATTGATAAAATTAAGCTAACAAAAATTCAAATGGAGGAAGGAAAGAGTAGCTAACGAGATGTCTTGTTTCCAACTGTAGAGAAAAATAATAGGAATAGTACATATATGAAATTTGAAGTTACGTCAAAGTAGATTTTTTTATAAAATCAATTGAATATCTGCATCCTTCAAGTTTTCAAGATAAACATCTGAAATTTGTACAGTTTAGCCCCAAAATGACACTTGAGAAGGTGTGCAAATCAAAAAGAATCTAAAAATTTTATTTAAAAAAATACAGACGTCAAAATATTGAATAAATTCAAATATGAATGAATGAATTTTTAGGACATGCTTCAAAAACTAAAAACTCTAGTTCAAAATTGATATCAACATTTTTCAATAGTACTTTCTCAAGCTAGTAATCTGTACTTCAAGAAGGTTTGATTGGTTTTATTAAAAAAATTTCGATAAAAATAAACAAATGTTGCTTTAAAATCCGTGAAATTTTTGGTTAAATAAAATTTAATTACGTTTCTATAGAACAAAAATTTGTTAACTCCACCAACATATATTTATTTACGACCTCAAACACGGTATACGCAGCGTATATTTTTTTTCTTTTCTAAATTAAGTGTAAATTGTATCAAATACGAAAATATTATGTTTTTTAGTAAATTGACGAATTGTTCATTTTTATAAATAAGTTCCTGCCTAAAATTTTTGTTTAGAATAGAAATATAAGTTTATCTTTTGATGTACTTTATATTGAATCAAGAATATCATATTTGAATGTTAGAGAGAGATTGAACATCAGAGAACACTTGATCGGTAAGTTTAGTGCTCACCTGCCGCTCTACGTATACTATTGGAATAATATTAGATTTCAGCTTTTAGAAGTTGGGGGATGAAGGTAACTTTTTAATGTACATCAGTGATGATGTTGGGAACAACATATAACCGTAAAGTGTCTGCCTAATCAATTATTCAACAAATAAGTTGCCAAATTACATTGTATATTGAATATTTATAAAATGAATAAATAATGGTGCCACTCGCAAAAATGGAAACCTTCATATCAAAAAGGTAAATACAATATTTCTTTGGAATAAAAACCGTAAGCTGCAGAATTTTTTTGCTAACGTGCGAAAAAATTGTGAGGCAGCGCTGGAGGAGCACGCAGCCACGAGCGCTCTACATTAAATATGTTATAACTTTTGATCTAATTGATTAAATTAACATGACAAAAATTTAACTGAAAGAAGAAAAATGCAGCTAACGAGAAGTCATGTTTTTAAAAGTGAAGAAATATGTAAGGGAATAGTATGTAAATGCAATTACGTCAAAGCAGAATTCTGTCCTGAAATGACAAATAAAAAAAGGACAATTTGAGAAAAAAATCAAAAATACAGAACTTAAATTATTGAATAATTAAAAAAAAAACAAATTAGAATTCTGAGGCCATGCTTGGAAAACTCCAGTTTAAAATGTGATATTGAAACTCATATATGGGATATAACGAAATTTGTTGAGTGGAGGCCACATTTTTCAACTGAATGAAACGAAACAAAAATACTTCTCATGAATGTCACGCCCTGTAATTACAGAAAAACTTTCTTCCCTACAAAACAGCATAATATTCTTAAACAAGATCGTGATAGACAGAATAGTTCAATAGGTTTCACATGCTTGACTGAAAACGCTGATAAGCACATTCCAGTTGGAAATAAGTCGTTATCCGAAAACAATTAAAGAAAAGTAAGATAACTCGTACATCCGCCGACCCCCATTATTCATCAGAATTACGAAGTAAACAAAACCATTACTTCCAAGATGGGAAGGGAAATTAAAAAATGTCCTTATAAAACAGTTTATTTATATGGCTATTTACGTCCACAGATCGATATACTTGGTAAACACAATCATAACTCCTAAAATTGTTGACATTGAGTCGCGATATTATTGAATCGTAACAACGGACATACGCAATGAATCTAGAGATAATTAACAGCCATTAAAATTTACTCATTGAAATTTCATTGTATTTATCAATGCGTACAATGAGAAAAACAAAGCCCATTACTTTTTATGACCATGATTCATTTCGAAAAGAAACCAATCAATCGCATGATGCGAGATTGGGTTGAATAGTATGAAAGCGCGAGTTTCATATCAAAAACATTCATTCGGTGTTCAGCAGTAGCCGAGTATCATAGTCGTTCCTCCGGTAATATGTTTCTCTCAAAAGTGAGGTTCAGAAGTCCATCGAATCACAGTATCGTACAATGATAATGAGAGTTTTCAATCAATATAGTGATCGTCAGAAAACATTAAACTGAGCAACTGCAAACGAAATTCAAATCAAGTATTGAAGCTCCAAGTGAAAGCACGAGGGAACAATAGTTTTTTTCAAAAATTGCCTATTTTTGTCAACGCTTCCCGAATCGAGATAAATCAAGGGAAAACCGCACTTCCATAGTTCATGATCTCTTAGAAAAACCATAGCCATATCGCGCTATACTTGCCTATTTTTGTCAACGCTTTCCGAATCGAGATAAATCAAGGGAAAACCGCAACTCCATAGTTCATGATCTCTTAGAAAAACCATAGCCATATCGCGCTATACTAATATATCGGGCGAATTAAATAAAATAACCAATTGACGCGGGAGTAATCGAAATAATAATAAAATCAAAACTAATTGTCGCTTGAAAACCTACTCCAGTGAATAAGTGTGAAACAGGGTGAGTCCAATGTTTTGTTTTTCTGTATTTATGTTGTGCAAAGCGAACCCTTTATAATGTGCATGTGTCTGTAAAAGTATCTCCATAGTTGCAAGATTACAAAGATTTCAAAAGAGAATTATTTCTAGCCGTTTGTGGCAATTGATGTCAAGATTTTGTTCAGTAAGTCTATTTCGGTTCTGAAGCCAACTGTAAAATTAACTGCCAATAAGCTACACTATCTTTATTGTACGGAGTATTGCAGAAAATAATTGTGTAACATTTTACTTAATATATAAGTACATTCTTAACATTTTATGAGTGCTTTATTCTTTCATGGTAAATTATTGTTTTTCGAGATTCCTCCTGAACGGTAGTACTTCCTGGATAAACAACCCAGGTTCCGGTATTGAAAGAAACGAAATTTATTTATGTCGACCGCTCCATAGATTCATGTCCGGTTCGACACTTTTAGATAGTCGATGCTTTTAATACTGTTTTTTCCAATCTAACGAATAAGGTCTGGTATTATAGGTGTGGTGTGTCAATTCATAACACCCCGTAGTCCGGGCATATCAATTGATGTCAGGTGTGCGAGTAATAATTAAGGAAGTACATTAACGCATATATGATATTTTCCACAGAAAAAAAAGTGTCAAACAAAAATTGAATTTGAAATTTTTTTTTTATAAATATTTTTTTTACAAATAATCGTCAGTGGGAAAGAGACTAAACTTAACAGAAGTGAACTAGTAGAAAAATTGTGGAAATAGTTTAGTATAATATCGCTGTTATTTTGCAAGCACGATATTGGGAAAATAAATATATATATATATATAGCGTTTATACCGGTCAAAAACTCAGGAAGTATTCGAAAAGGCAATTGAAGTTTTATTTTCAATCAATGGAGATTTTTATTAATATAACTGAACCATGGAAACTCAGACAACAGTGCCGTGGTTTAGATATGAACCTTCAATTACTATCACTTTGGATAATATTCCTTTTTATAATGGTACCACAAAAATCAAAGATTTTATTCGTGAAATTGAGGATTTGGCAGCTGTAGCAAAATGGACAGATAGTCAAATGAGTTCCATAGTTAGATTAAAATTGAAAGGAATCGCTAGATTATTTATTGAAGCAGAAGATAGATTACAAAATACCCACAACTGGCAATTAATTGAAAAGGAATTATTGAAGCAGTTTAGCAAATTGAAATTATTGAATAAATCAGTTAGGAATTTTTTCATAAGATTGAAGATATGTGCAGCGAATATAAATTACCTCACAGGAAATAATAGAATTGATAATGTATTAGAGCAAAAATACGAACAGGATATATTGATTCAATTTGCGATGGGATAGTTAGATCCTGTTAGGAAAAAAGTTTTTTCTGAAAGTCCTGTCAGTTTAGAAGAAGCCATCAAATTAGCAGAAAAAGAAGAATTAATTGAGTAAATTACGAATACACCGAATAGGCATTTTAGAACTTTCAATACGAATATAATATTGTGCACACATTGTAATCGAAAAGGTCACACAGCAGGAGATTGTTATATGAAAAATTGCGTATGCCTAACATGTCAAGAATTCGGACATATGTCATATTGTTGTCCAAATAGGAATAGTTTTCAAAATAAGAGATTAAATGATTCAGGAAAATGGTTTTCCAACTACGCTAATGAAAAACTATTTCAAAAATATGGAAAATTGAATGAACATAAAAAAAGGTTGTCCAACCATTTGAAAGAAAATAGATTTCGATCTCATAGAAGCAGGAATGAACGAGGGCATTTTAGGAGAATAAATTATAGTGGGCAAACAGGAAATAGTTATGGAAATGACAATAAATGGAAAAAGTATGGAAAAAGGTACAAAATATAACCGGAATTTAAATGGAATGGCAGCTTTCAACAAGCCTCAGATGAAGGCTGCAAAAACGACTATTTAGATAGTGGGAGGCGAGCAGAAAATATACTAACCGACGATGAACAGAAAAATGTAATAAATTCAGAAGTAGCAGGAATTCTGAGGCATATATCCATAGATATGAGATCTCAAGTGTCAGTGGCTCACATTGATATTGTTAGAGGTATGAAATTGAATTATGATTTGCCGTATTACCTCAGAAATGGACAAGGAAATTTCACTAATTATGTTGGCTCGGTTTCATTACCAATAAAAGTAATGGAAGGAAAAATTATCGAACATGAAATCCTAATCGTTGATAATGATCACAATAGTACTGAAATGATACTGGGATTAGATTTTTTACGAAAATATGACGTGCAAATTGATTGGAGAAAAAATCAAATGTATTTATCAGGGGAAATTATCGAGTTGAAAAAGAAAATCCAACACATATGCCAAACGAATCGGGATGACGAACAGAGGAAGTTGCAACATAGATTTGAAGAGGTAGAAAAACGATTGAGAGATGTCACTATCATGATGAACGATTGGATGAATTCTGGAGGAAAATTAGGATTGAAGAAGGAAGGCGCGCCCAAAGCAATCCGCGAAGTGTTTATCAACAGATTTTCATGCCATGAAACGAGACTTGCAAACTCGAATCAAATAGAGATATCAGGGACCAGTGATTTAATTGAGACACCAGGGTTCGAAAAAACAGTTTCAATTGAGGAATATGGGAAATCGTCTGAAAAAAGTGAAAATCGGGACAAGCGTTCAAAAAAGGAACAAGACATTGATGATTTGAATGTGACATCATGTCCAGAACAAAAGAGTAGAGATGGAGGTAGAAAAGTGCCACCTATGGAAAATGGAAACACCGACGCACCCTGTACATTGGGACAGATAGTCAACACGTGACAATCGACAAGTGGGAATGCATAAGTATAGGTACGAGCATTTCCTGCCTGAAGAAACAGAGAGATGTAACGAAACATTGCCCATGCAGCACCCCAGCGAAAATGAAAAAAATTATAGTCAGAAAATGAAAAAAGTTGAAAAGGGAAACATTCTCAATTGAATATTGATAGAAAGATGTAGTTCAATGTCCAGCGTGGCTTTGGCCGGCGAAGTAGTTGTTTTCTGTTAGACATTCACAAGAAATAACTTCATTTTTATCGTGGATTTTTCAATTCACAAAAAAATCTTCCTATCAATATTCAATTGAGAATGTTTCCCTTTTCAACATGAATACCCCACAAGAGGTTATCTTGACGATGGAAGATAGTGACTAAAGTTTTTCTTTCAGTGGCAGATGATTCCACATCTGATTTTATGAACATCCTGTTCATATTTTCAACAAATCAATGAAAAAAGTTGGTATGAAAGCTTTTGAGAATGAAAATATTCCAGGAAGTAGCAAGACATATTCAGGGAGAACGGAAATTGCAACAGTTACTGCATCACGGAATCGAGGGGAGATCATCGATGTGGAGAATAGTGAATCAAAGGAAGATAGTCTAGTTGATAGATATGAATCACCCAAGGGAGATGCTCTACCCACCAGGAAGTTGGAATCTGCCAAGCACATAGGAATGACGGTCGCCAAAGATAAGACTTTTACTATAGTCGAAAATCACAAGGATGAAAATTTCTTGTCTAAGGACAAATTTTTGCCGCCCAGATTTTTGAATATATGCAAAGTTCGAACAAAAAGTATAGTGAACTCCGAAGATACGAAATTACTGAGTATTGCAGAAAATGGATTTTTAACCCCGAGAAAACGAAGTATAGTAGAAGATTTTGATATGAATACGAAAGTGAAGAAAGATGTAAACCCCGAAGTGGAAAGAATTAGAGCCATAGCCAGGCAGGAAGCACAATCTAATTAAAAAAAGTCATCGCACGTTAATTTTGAACTCCAACTAGTGGAAAAAACAAAAAGTCAAATAATACCCGCTAATCGATTCAACACGTATATGAATGAAAGCAGCCGACAAGCGACACAAGAAAACGAGGTAAAATTAGATCGAGTTTCAGTACAAACTCAAGGAAATATGCCAGATGAATTACCAGTAGTTGATGCCGAAGGTAAAGAAAATTGTAAGCCCAGTGAAATGTCCTACGAAAATGAAGAAAGCATTCCTGAAAATAAATTCCCCCTTACAAAACCCATGACACGCGGCATTGTTCAAGAAAAACCGTGGAACTTTTTGGTTAAATCAGTTAGATATCATTAAACAAGAAAATTTTCAGTATGCACCTGAAATGTAGGAAAGTATATATAGTATGTAATTATTATGGTTTTAGGAGATTGCAAAAAGATGCAGAAAAATTTAAAAATTCCTGAAGGTTAATTTGCCAAAGCATATTTAAAGCTACGATGAACTTGTGAAAAGTGGAATGAATAAAAATACGAAATCCATCGATACTTTGATGAAAAAACGGAATAAAATTGGTTGCATCATAGTACGGGAACAAACTGAAAAAAATATGAAAGGGAAACAACTGAAAACGTGAAACGCGAACAAGGACAATTCTATCAAGTGTTTTGATGTGAAATAATGACAGCAAATCACCCGAAAAATTCAAGCAAAGCTATTTTGAGACGGATATAATTCATAACAGATCATAGAAAAAATAAAGAATGGTCGATGAAACTGAAATGAAACAGTCTACGGATTACAGGCCATAAAAAACCAAAACACGATATGTTATGAAACTAATTCAAATAGAAGCAGTTATAAAAATCGAATCGCCGAGATTCCAAGATAAAGATAAATAATATAATCACGATTTCGGAAAATGTGTGTCCGGATTTGCAGAATGTTCACACTAGAACATCGCGACGGTTAAAAATGTACAGTACCTAAGTAAAAATAATGATAAAATATACTAACCGCGCATATATGGAAGGTTTCGGTAGGTACATTGTGAACTATTATTGTTTCACCCAAGAGTTATCTCCGGACGGATAGCAGTTGACAATCCGTCGTGCGAGGCAACATTATGGGACCCGCAGATTCCAGAGCATTGCAAATTCACAGTATGGTTTCAGTTCAATCACTCCGCACAGAATTCAGTAGACACTATTCACAAAACAAATCCCCTGTGTGATTGGTACCGTACAACTAGGAGTCCCAGGAACGAAGATTTTTTTAACGAATGAATGACCACCGTTTGACCACTGAAACCGAATACCATTCACGACATTATGCCAGTGCGCTTGTTGCCTAACCAGAAAACACAGGCAAGTGTTATCTGTCCCGTTTCGATACAGACTAATTATCACGGATCACTGACTCGAGATCGTACGAAAGGCCTTTATCCCGAAAACAGATGACTAGAAAACAGATAAAAACTTATTGCCACAGTTCTACCCACCCTCACAGCCAGCGGCTACCCAGCAGCGTAGCAGGAAAAATTCCCAGAGGATCCACCGGATAGAAGTGAATTGACGCCCACCGGAATAGAAGAAAGAAAATCCCCTCGTTGAAGAAGGCGAGTACATAACCTTGCAGATGGAAATTACCCCATAGAAGAAAGAGACTTTATTGTGTGTTTGCATGTTATTTTTAGGAATTATTAGGCTTAAGAAATGAAAAATGAGGATCACCATTTGTGTTTATTGATCATAATTATCCTCCAGTAGAGTAAAACAGTAGTCTATTGTATTGCCAAAGTATGACTTGAAGTTGTTGTTAGACTAGGAGTACTCTCCAGAAAGTTAAAACATTTTTGCTTATTGTTTATGAAAGAGATGTTATTTGAAAAAAGATTTGAGTTTGTCAAAACTTTTTTGTAGACGGTTGGGTCGGGTGTCACGCCCTGTAATTACAGAAAAACTTTCTTCCCTACAAAACAGCATAATATTCTCAAACAAGATCGTGATAGACAGAATAGTTCAATAGGTTTCACATGCTTGACTGAAAAGCTGATAGGCACATTCCAGTTAAAAATAAGTCGTTATCCAAAACAATAAAGAAAAGTAAGATAACTCGTACATCCGCCGACCCCCATAATTCATCGAAATAACGAGGTAAACAAAACCATCACTTCCAAGATGGGAAGGGAAATTGAAGAATGTCCTAATAAAACAGTTTATTTATATGGCTATCAACGTCCACAGATCGATATACTTGGTAAACACAATCATAACTCCGAAATTGTTGACATTGAGTCGCGATATTATTGAATCGTAACAACGGACATACGCAATAAATCTAGAGATAATTGACAGCCATTAAAATTTACTCATTAAAATTTCATTGTATTTATCAATGCGTACAATGAGAAAAATAAAGCCATTACTTTTCATGACCATGATTCATTTTGAAAAGAACCCAAACGCATGACGCGAGATAGGGTTGAATAGTATAAAAGCGCGAGTTTCATATCAAAAACATTCATTCGGTGTTTAGCAGTAGCCGGTAATATGTTTTTCCCAAAAGTGAGGTTCAGAAGTCCATCGAATCACAGTATCGTACAATAATAATGAGAGTTTCCAATCAATACAGTGATCGTCAGAAAACATTGAACTAAGCAACTGCAAACGAAATTCAAATCAAGTATTGGAGCTCCAAGTGAAAGCACAAGAGAACAATAGCTTTTTCCAAAAATTGCCAATTTTTGTCAACGCTTCCCGAATCAAGATAAATCAAGGGAAAACCGCAACTCCATAGTTCATGATCTCTCAGAAAAACCATAGCCATATATACTGAAACATCAGGCGAATAAAATAAAATAACCAATTGACGCGGGAGTAATCGAAATAATAATAAAATCAAAACTAATTGTCGCTTAAAAACCTACTCCAGTGAATAAGTGTGAAACAGGATGAGTCCAATGTTTTGTTTTTCTGTATTTATGTTGTGGCAAAGCAAACCCTTTATAATGTGCATGTGTATGTGAAAGTATCTCCATAATTTCGAAATTACAAAGATCTCAGAAAAAAATTATTTCTAGCCGTTTGTGGCAATTGATGTCAAGATTTTGTTCAGTAAGTCTATTTCGGTTTTGTAGCCAACTGTAAAATTAACTGCCAAACTCTCTTCATTGTACAGAGTATTGCAGAAAATAATTGTGTAACATTTTACTAAATATATAAGTACATTCTTAACATTATATGAGTGCATTATTCTTTCATGGTAAATTATTGTTTTTCGAAATTCCTCCTGAACGGTAGTACTTCCTGGATAAACAACCCAGGTTCCGGTATTGAAAGAAAGGAAATTTATTTATGTCGTCCGCTCCATAGATTCATGTCCGGTTCGACACTTTTCAGATAGTCGATGCTTTTAATACTGTTTTTTCCAATCTAACGAATAAGGTCTGGTATTACAGGTGGGGTGTGTTGATTCATAACACCCCGTAGTTCGGGCGAAACATGAATACCTCGGCTACTTTCGAAAATGGTCCAATAGTCTTAGAATGGCAGCTGTTGAAAGATTCAAAAAACTTACCAATATTTCATTTCCATACCCAATATCGGCAAACTATCAGTTGTTTGATAGAACTTCATAAGCTCCACAACTTTTACCCGATTTTTTCTTCTCCGAGAGGGCAACATAAATAAAAAATGGGTAACTGTAAATTATCATCCATGAAATCTACCTTCACGACTGGCCACGCCATCGTTTTTTCAATGTCATATTCTGGTTCAGCGACCTCAAAAAACAGCATCAATTTGGGTGAAATTGAAGCTTCATCCTCTGAAGCTGTAGAGATGAAGCTTATGTAACAGTCAAAAGCTTTTGATATGTCGCAAAACACTTCCTTGAGACTAGAATATAGATTTTTCAGAAAACGAAAGACATTGCATCTCCCGTACTTTTATTGGTTTGGAAGCTAAATTAGGTAATTGTATGTAATTTACAGCACTTCATAAAATCATTATCCGCTCCATCATAAGATGTTCATCATGAGCAAACAGGGACAGAAATACATGATTACCAACTTGGTGGAGCTGTATCAATAGAAAATTACCCATACAAAATAAATTGGTACAGTTCATAATTAGAATTATTTCGGAACACCTCTCAAAAATTCTATATAACACTGACATAAGTACATGGAATAGTTTGTCCTAGAATATGTTACATCGATCGATCAACCTCAAAATGTTTCACAACGAATTGTCATAATCGATACACCCCATGTGGTCTGTAACTGCAGTTTACTGAATTATGACAAGAAACGACGTCGGCGCCAACTGAAACTCTAGATAACTCCCTTCATCAAGTGGGTTGGTGTCCCCCAGTTTGTCCCAATATTTTACAGGTATAAGTGAATACACCATGATTTTCAGACATCTTAGCACAAGTGTACGGTTGATATCAGGGCCGTACTTCTTTTTAATTCTTATATTAACTTTTTCCAAAATCTCATGTTATATTCTATCATTCTTCATCTAATTTCTGTCAGGCATTATTCGAGTCATGATATTTGTTGGACAATCTTCTGTTGAGGTACTATTATATCTATTTTCCCATCCCATAGTCTATGATTTTCCTGTGATGTAAATCTCAAACATTTTATTACCTCTCTTTTATATCTCTCTGTATGATTTGATGAAGGATGTCCAATTCTAGTAAAATTTAATTGTATACCAATACCCTGATTAAATATTTTCAATGATCATTGGTAAAATATGTTGCATTGTCACAAATAATCTGTTCTGGTTTTCCTATTTCTACTATAAATTTTGTTAATAACTTTTTGACTATCTTGAAATTAGTTTTCTTAGTAGGATATAATTTAATGAGTTTTTAAAAATGATTCACTATTACAAAAATATATTTATTGTTATTTTGACTTTTTATCAAATTTCTGACAAAATCAATAGAAATAATTTGTAAACGTCTGTTGGTAATTATACTTCTGGGTTCACTTTTGTTAGTCATGTTTTTATGTTTTCCCAAGTGACATAATGGACATCTTGTTATTATATCCTCAGTTGTTTCTATATCTCGTCAATTCTCCCTGAATATCATCCAAGTCTTCCTGATTCCTATATATAAATATTTTTCATGAATGTTATCAATTATTCTTTGAGATTACTCTTTTGTTACTACATACAATTCTTCTCCATTAACAATTCCATTGACTTATATGGTTCCTCTTTTGTTTTTATTTTTTAATTTATTCCAATCAGCTATTATTGTATCTAAAGAAAATAACCCTGTATTATTTTTGAAAACATTTACACCTATTTTAACTTGTCTTGGGGTATCAGATTCATCCATTTCCATCCTTGTTATGGTATCTGTTATTATGTTTTGTTTTCCTGGAATGTGTCTCATTTCAAATTTATATTCCTGAAGTAATAATGCCCATCTATGTATTCTGTTACTAGCATATTCATAATTTACTATTGACATAAGTGCTTCATGATCTGTTTCTATATAAAATTGCGCTCCTAATAAATAAAATCTTATTTTTGTTATGCAAGCTAACTCTAACTCAGTAACAGTGTAGTTACGTTCATGTTTTTAAGTTACTCTCGGTATGAAAGATATTGCAACTTCTTTTCCTTGATGATTTTGAATTAACACCCCTACAAATCTTTGCATATATGCATTTGTCCTTGAAATAAATGGTAAATTATAATCAAAATGACAAATTTTCAGATTTTGTATAAATATGTTTTCAATTCTAAAAATGCTTCCTCTTGCTCATTTCCCCATTTCCAATTTTTTTTTGTGATATTATCGAAGGTATTCCTTTGTAACTAAGTTCCAAAATTATTTTTTCAAAGTAATTCAGTATTCCCAAAAATCCTCTAGAAGTTTTTAAATTGTATGGCCTTATGTATTCCCTTATTGTCCTAATCCTTTCAGGATCCACTTCTACGCTTCTCTCATTCATTTTATACCCCAAATAACTCATTTCCTTTTGAAAAAATTTGCATTTATTTATATTTATTTTTTAACTTGCTTCATCAAGTAATTGAAATACTTGATGTTGTTCTGAAGTACTCATAGTTGGTATTACACTTGCCAGATTATCTTCAGTCGGTATGTTTATCAGTGCCTTTCTTTCATTGAGTCTATTTATTCTTGCTGGGAAATTGACTTGTTTTGTTTGTTCATAAGTTTCTTGATTATCAACAAATGGATTTTGTTGTCCCTGTCTATTATATAATTGTCTCTGTCCTTGATATTGATTTTGATATTCATTTCTATTATTCTGATAATGATTTTTGTTATAATTTTACTATTATGATAGTTATTATTCATACATTGATTCATGGAAACTTCTTCCATTCTTTTCATTATCATTGTAATTATTAGACATATTGTAATTTCGACTTCTATTTTGATGATAATTATTATTATCATACCTATTATTTCTATAATTACTTTGATTTTGCATGTTCCTATTATTATTTTGATTATACATATACCTATCATTATTTTGATTATTATCATGTTGGTATCGGTAGTAACTTTGTATATTTCTATTTTGATTATTATTTTTCCATCTTCTATAAGATAATGTTCTTTCTAATCTCAATAAATATTCACTTAATCTATCCATGGCTTTAATTTCATGCATGCTTATTATTTCAAATTTTTTTTGTCTGAAATGCCTACTTCCATTCCCTACTATTCCCTCCTCTCTCATCATTGGATTTAGATGTTGTGACATAGCAAAAAGTTGTATTGCATAGTTATTGTAATTAATACTTCGATTTTCGTCAAATTTGCCAAACGGTAATTTATCACCAACTATGAGTTGAGCATTCTCTCCCCAATATTATCTCATAAATAAATTTTAAATTTTCAAAATCTTCAAAACTATTCGTTTTTCTCTTGATTATTGAACCAAATACAAACTTGATTATTTAAATATTGTCTGATAATTTATTTCAATTCTCCAATAGCAGTCACATTTTATTTTTCATTATCTCAATAAAAGTTATGGGATGTAATATCTCAATATTTCCATCAAATTTGTTATTCATTTGCACATTTGACATGTATTTATAATTCTAGTTTTGAAATTACTATCTGTTTTTCTTTGTTTTATTTGTTTCATTTTTTCTTTCATGTTTTTAATTAAATTTTTCTTCAATTTGAAATTTAATTTTTTATTAATAATGTCTTTTTGTTCTGCTTCTGATTTTTTTTTTTACTTTATTCTTTGATTATTATTATCCAGATCTATTCTTATCTCTTGCAATTGTTTATCATTACGTTCTGATGAATTATTGATAATTGATATTTCATATCCTATATTTCCATAAAATTCCCTATTATTTTGTTCTATTCTTTGCATGATTCCTTCCACACTTTCCATATTTTTTTTCACCCTTTCTTCCATTTTTTCCATGTTTTCTTCCATCCTTGCAATATTTTTTTCCATTCCATCTTGTATACTTCCCATGAGATACACCAATTTTTCAAACTGACTCTGTATTTCATTTCTATTACTTTGTGCTCCTATCTCTCTTACATTACAACTCTCTCCTTCTTCCTGATCACCTCTTTCTCTACCTTCTGCAACTTCTCACAAACCAATTTTTTTCCATCTCTCAAATCAATTTTATCCACACTTATACAAATTTCTAACTTCCTTCTCATATAAGAATTCTAACATGTCAAATTCAAATTTTCCCTAAATAAATATGTAATCTCAAAAAAAATGCTAATTAGTATAAATGCTCCGCGTTGGCTTGATAGTATAAATGTTCCGCGTTGGCTAATAAGTATAAATGCTCCGCGTTGGCTAATTAGTATTAACGAACCGCGTTTGGCGACATTTTTGTTATGATCGTTTATTTACTTGTTAGTAAGTTATTTATATTTTTGTGACATATACTGATCATAACAAAAGAAAATTCGGGCTATGGTACTTTTACCCTCTTTCTCTCTATACCTTACCTCTATTTTTTTTATCTTCTCACCTTTTTGTAGTTCAGTAGGTACGCCTATGGAGACATGATTCTTACAATCTCAGGAGGATGGCAGCAGCACCATTTACTTTTTTGCTTGATGTCAATATACTGTTTATATTTGAAATATTTATTGTAATATTGTCAAATAATGAATAATGAGTCCAGAAAAAGTTAGATACTTGTTTTTTATTGAAAATATTGCTCAAAACTAACATATCCTGGGATATCTAACTTCTAATTATATTTTCTAACCATTCAAAATTGAAAACATTCAAAATCTTGATCATGCGCAAAAATAAACATATTATAAAATAGATATTTATAGGTTATACTCAGTTATATGCGGTGAATAGAAGAGAATTGCCACTTAGATTCAGTATTATTGTCAACTAACCCAACACAACATGGCTGTTCGATGAATATTGTCACTTGATTAGTTTATGATGATAAATCACCTAGGATGTTCTGTGAATAGTTCATGTGGATGTTTTCCAAATGTTCAGCATCCTTCAAAAATTAAGGTTTTTCCTTGTTCCATTTGTTTGACCTTGCGTATCTATTTCTCTATAATTGAAATTAATTTTCCCCAATCCAATTTCTGCCTTTTCATTTTCATTTGTCTTCCCTTCGCTTATTTTTCTTTCTTCTTGGTAACCATCACGTTTTGTTATCATATATCAATTTCTACCATTAGTACTTTTATTTTGAACACATTATTCGACTTCCTACCTATTATATATATTTTATTTCCAAATTTGACTTCTACGCATAGTTCTATTCACAAATTTTTTTTCAAAGTTCACTAGTACCAGTTTTTTGTTCTCAAATTCCATTATTTTGATCAGTTAAAAAGAAAATAATTTGACATTTGCCTGTCATGTTGCCTCTCGGTTCTAATTTTGTACACAGGATGTGTCTTGCATATAAATATTATGTTCAGTTGAATCCTGAATATTTATTTCTAAATTTGGATTTGTATATTTCCATAGGTTGTGCCAATTGAATGAAATAATCAAACATAATGATGATAATAGAAAAATTCTACTGCCACCCTCTTGGATTATCTGCGTCGACTAGAATATGGCCAAAGGTTTTCAAGATGCAAACCGTACAGAAAAAAATTATAAAAACAATCATAGGAGGTATTTTATGCAGTTTTCAAATATCATTGTGCCCTATTTCAACTTTTCTATTTGGCATATATACCATATCATATATATATATATATATATATATATATATATATATATATATATATATATATATACAGTGTGTTTCACTTCTCATGGAAACACCCCCGTATCTTCCGTAATTTGCGACGTAGGACCATAAAATTCTCAGGATCGATAGATACACTAGAACTGAACTGACTGCACTGAAGGAGTCATCCTACGTGATATACACTGCATGCCAGCAGTGATGGAACTACCTATTTTTCCGGAAAATTATATCAGGGGGCAAAATTGGCCCGAAATTCCTTCGGATTCGTGTTCAGGATCCCCAAATAACTACTAACACACTAGTCTCCTTAAAAATTTGACGTAGAACCATGAAATTTTCAGGATCGAAAGATACACTAGAAATGAACTCACTGCGCAAACAAAAGGCGTCATCCTATGTGATATACACTGCACGCCAGCAGCGATGGAACCACCCATTTTTCCGGAAAGTTATATTAGGGGGCAAAAATGGCCCGAAATTCCTTCGGATTCTTGTTCAGGATCCTCAAATCCCAAATCACTAGCAATACACCAGTCTCCTGAAGAATTTTCAGTCCTGAAAAAATTCTAATTTGTTTCATTTCTCATGGAAACGCCCCCGTATCTTCCGTTATTATCGAACTATAATGACCAAATTCTTTGAATTGATGAATTCCCCAGGAATGCCACTATTGACTCAATGGATTGTAAGTAGTGATATACACTGTACGCCAGTCGTGAACAATCAATTTTTTCGAAAAAAAAATATATTGTTGAAATTTCCAGGATCGATGGAAATTTTCAAAATGAACCTATAGATTTTGACAAACTAAGGAACGAAAGCAGCTCCCAATTAGTGTAATAAGGATACCCATACAAGAAAATTACTCGATGACTCTTTTGTGCAGCTAATAATGAGTTATGAATTAGTGGCAATATTGAATGCATAAGTATAACTCAGTTATTTTTCTCTTGTTTTCCGTGATCGACAAGAATAACAGTTTCATTGTATCATTGCATGTTTCACCGTGAATTGGAATCATATTTTTTTGAAACTTTGGACTTCCAATGTGGATAAATTGCATTTCAAATTGAATACGAATGGTTCGTGAATAATAAATATAATTTTTACTTTACTAGAAGAATAATTGAATTTCAAATCATACAATATTCACACATTCTCAAATTATAGTTCCTTCTATCAATTCTCACCTCTGATAAGATACATTTTTCCAGTCTCTTTCTGGTATTTCTCCCAACTTTCCTCAGTTCCTCTCGTGTTACCTCTTGGCATGCTTCAGTAATCCTCGCACGGAGATCATCACGAGTAAGCGGCCTATTCTCATAAGCCTTGTTTTTTAATGTTCCCCATAAATGAAAATCTATCGAGGTTAAATCTGGCCACCGCGGAGGCCATCCTACAAGGGGGCTATTGGGTCCGATCCATCTCATAGGTAAATTCCTATTAAGCCACTCCCTCGTTATCCTATAATTGTGCACCGGTGAACCATCCAATGAAAAATCACGTTATTTCTTATAACCACAGGAAGTTCCCGCAATGCCTCTGAAAATTCATTTTCCAGGAAATTGACAAATAGTTCTCCATTCAGATTTCGATCGAAAAAATAGGGTCCTAAGATTCTATCATTTAATATCCCACACCATACATTGACTTTATGAGATATTTGAATTTTACAATTTACAACCCAATGTGGATTTTCTTCAGCCCAGAATCTCATATTCTGGGAAGATACCACTCCATTGGTGATAAAAGTCGCTTCATCGCTATATAAAATGTTCTTTAGGAAATTACCGTTATTTGGGTAGTTTCCTTGTGCCCATGAAAAAAACTCCATCCGTCTGTTTTCGTCTCCTGGATGTAGGGTGCGGGTGTAGGAAATTTGAGTTTGAAAGCATGCATTTTATGTCTTTTCAAACACCTCCAAATTTAAATGTGGCTTATATTGAGCTGGAGTTATACATTTCTCAAACTTATATGAGGATCAGCTCGATAAGCCGCCAAAAGACATCATCTTCAATATGGTGCCTAACTAGTTTTCTATCCTTCGTAACTTGGCCGGTGCTTTTGAAGAGGTTGAATATTTTGAAAACTATTCCTGGGCCAAATGAAGGTTCGTACGGATGTCTTCTGTTGAATTCAGAGGCTGCTTCACGGTAAGACCTTGTACCTTCACCAACCAACAACACGATTTCAACTTCCTCTTCAACAGATCTACGAACCATCTTCGAAAACGAAAAAAGCGGGAACAACGCAAAAACAACAGGAATAATCAGGAATAATTCGTGGAAACTAGACTGGTGGTAATATTAAATTCAACGTCAAATACAAATTGTCAGTAAATATCAATAAGGAGTTGTTTTCCATGGCAATGTCAAGGCACACTCTGCTTTTGATTGACTTCAATTCTTTCAATTCGATGAAAAAATGATTTGTTCGTTCATTCATATGTAGATAACGATGGAGAAATAATATGAGATTTCGTATTTTGCGGTGAATTGTAAAGATCAAATAACATTTCATGAAGTAAAAGTATGATGTGCGATCAAAATCTAAACAAAGAAATAGTTCATTTCTTTGAAAATTAATTTTCCGATGCGTTTGAAGGTTTCTATAAATGTGGGGAAATTTTGGCTAAACAAAGAAAAGTTCATTTTTTAAAATTAATCCAAAAAAGTATTGTGTGGATGGTTCTGATTGATTCACATTGAAAAACAAAGTATACAAGAACAACCGAAACATATCAAGATAATACATGGGGAAACTGAGTAGAGAAATATTAGAAGGAGACTAAAAATGTATAATATTAGAAGGTGGATTGGGGGAGATTTTATCGTTCATAATGCAATAATTCAATCAATCCCCCCTGTTATGAGTGCCGCAAAAAATGAATTCATTATCATCTTATGCATTACTGAAAATAGACATTTTTCACGAACCATCCGTAATTCATTTGAAATTTGATATTGCTGGAATCCAAGTTCAAAGTTATAAAAACATATTCTGGTCCGCGCAGAAAAATTGAATGATACATTAAAATTATTGTTATTGATATTCATGGAGAATCATTGTCCAATTTTCAATATTATAAACAGTAAGTGCGGAGTGCGGAGGTATAGCACAACTGACCTTCTGTGAGGAGAGACATGTGATTAGAAAATTGAGTTGATGAATACCAAATCCATATCGAATCTAGTGTTCATTTGAAATGAGATGCATTTGGTGCACATACTGATTTCAATGGAAGTTTGTTACTCTGTTGGTTCAATTCGATCGGATATGCATTGTATGATGTTTGGAAGAGTGGGTAGTTCCGTCGCAACTGAGGGGTATATCAATTAGGACAAGGCCACTTATTTGATAGGTGCACTTTCAGCATATCTATCAATCTAGAGAGTTTCATAATTCTCGAAAAGAAAGATACGGGGGCGTTTCCATGAGAAGTGAAACAAATTAGAATTTTTCAGGAATAAAAATTTTTCAGGAGACTGGTGTATTAGTAGTAATTTGGGGATCCTGAACACGAACTCGAAGGAATTTCGGGCCAATTTTGCCCCCTAATATAATTTTCCGGAATAATGGGTGGTTACATCGCTGCTGGCGTGCAGTGTATATCACGTAGGATGACTACTTTTGTGCAGTGAGTTTAGTTCTAGTGTATCTATCGATCCTGAAAATTTCATGGTTCTACGTCGAAAATTACGGAAGATACGGGGGTGTTTCCATGAGAAGTGAAACAAATTAGAATTTTTCAGGACTGAAAATTTTTCAGGAGATTGGTGTATTAGTAGTAATTCGGGTATCCTGAACACGAATCCGATGGATTTTCGGGCCATTTTTGCCCCCTAATATAATTTTCCGGAAAAATGGTTGGTTCCATCGCTGCTGGCGTGCAGTGTATATCACAAAGGATGACCTCTTTTGTGCAGTGAGTTCATTGTCAGTGTATCTATCGATCCTGAAAATTTCATGATTCTACGTCGAAAATTACGGAAGATACGGGGGTGTTTCCATGAGAAGTGAAACAAATTAGAATTTTTCAGGACTGAAATTTTTTCAGGAGACTGGTGTATTAGTAGTAATTTGGGGATCCTAAACACGAACTCGAAGGAATTTCGGGCCAATTTTGCCCCCTAATATAATTTTCCGGAATAATGGGTGGTTACATCGCTGCTGGCGTGCAGTGTATATCACGTAGGATGACTACTTTTGTGCAGTGAGTTTAGTTCTAGTGTATCTATCGATCCTGAGAATGTTATGGTTCTACGTTGAAAATTACGGAAGATACGGGGGTGTTTCCATATATATATATATATATATATATATATATATATATATATATATATAATACATGTCAAATTCAAATTTTCCCTAAATAAATATGTAATCTCAAAAAAAATGCTAATTAGTATAAATGCTCCGCGTTGGCTTGATAGTGTAAATGTTCCGCGTTGGCTAATAAGTATAAATGCTCCGCGTTGGCTAATTAGTATTAACGAACCGCGTTTGGCGACATTTTTGTTATGATCGTTTATTTACTTGTTAGTAAGTTATTTATATTTTTGTGACATATACTGATCATAACAAAAGAAAATTCGGGCTATGGTACTTTTACCCTCTTTCTCTCTATACCTTACCTCTATTTTTTTTATCTTCTCACCTTTTTGTAGTTCAGTAGGTACGCCTATGGAGACATGATTCTTACAATCTCAGGAGGATGGCAGCAGCACCATTTACTTTTTTGCTTGATGTCAATATACTGTTTATATTTGAAATATTTATTGTAATATTGTCAAATAATGAATAATGAGTCCAGAAAAAGTTAGATACTTGTTTTTTATTGAAAATATTGCTCAAAACTAACATATCCTGGGATATCTAACTTATTCTAATTATATTTTCTAACCATTCAAAATTGAAAACATTCAAAATCTTGATCATGCGCAAAAATAAACATATTATAAAATAGATATTTATAGGTTATACTCAGTTATATGCGGTGAATAGAAGAGAATTGCCACTTAGATTCAGTATTATTGTCAACTAACCCAACACAACATGGCTGTTCGATGAATATTGTCACTTGATTAGTTTATGATGATAAATCACCTAGGATGTTCTGTGAATAGTTCATGTGGATGTTTTCCAAATGTTCAGCATCCTTACTGCTGGTGAAGTCAAATATTGGAAATCTAACCTCCAATTCCTGGTAAGTGGTTTCTTGATAGTCCTTCGTTCCGATTTGATTCTGACCTGATTGCATGTATCAATATTTCTCATATAATTTCGTTATTGGCATTTTTTCCCCAAAATCGATCATAACATTTTCTAATATGGTACCCTTTTCATTTTCATTTGTCTTCCCTTCGCTTATTTTTCTTTCTTCTTGGTAACCATCACGTTTTGTTATCATATATCAATTTCTACCATTAGTACTTTTATTTTGAACACATTATTCGACTTCCTACCTATTATATATATTTTATTTCCAAATTTGACTTCTACGCATAGTTCTATTCACAAATTTTTTTTCAAAGTTCACTAGTACCAGTTTTTTGTTCTCAAATTCCATTATTTTGATCAGTTAAAAAGAAAATAATTTGACATTTGCCTGTCATGTTGCCTCTCGGTTCTAATTTTGTACACAGGATGTGTCTTGCATATAAATATTATGTTCAGTTGAATCCTGAATATTTATTTCTAAATTTGGATTTGTATATTTCCATAGGTTGTGCCAATTGAATGAAATAATCAAACATAATGATGATAATAGAAAAATTCTACTGCCACCCTCTTGGATTATCTGCGTCGACTAGAATATGGCCAAAGGTTTTCAAGATGCAAACCGTACAGAAAAAAATTATAAAAACAATCATAGGAGGTATTTATGCAGTTTTCAAATATCATTGTGCCCTATTTCAACTTTTCTATTTGGCATATATACCATATCATATATATATATATATATATATATATATATATATATATATATATATATATATATATATATATATATATATACAGTGTGTTTCACTTCTCATGGAAACACCCCCGTATCTTCCGTAATTTGCGACGTAGGACCATAAAATTCTCAGGATCGATAGATACACTAGAACTGAACTGACTGCACTGAAGGAGTCATCCTACGTGATATACACTGCATGCCAGCAGTGATGGAACTACCTATTTTTCCGGAAAATTATATCAGGGGGCAAAATTGGCCCGAAATTCCTTCGGATTCGTGTTCAGGATCCCCAAATAACTACTAACACACTAGTCTCCTTAAAAATTTGACGTAGAACCATGAAATTTTCAGGATCGAAAGATACACTAGAAATGAACTCACTGCGCAAACAAAAGGCGTCATCCTATGTGATATACACTGCACGCCAGCAGCGATGGAACCACCCATTTTTCCGGAAAGTTATATTAGGGGGCAAAAATGGCCCGAAATTCCTTCGGATTCTTGTTCAGGATCCTCAAATCCCAAATCACTAGCAATACACCAGTCTCCTGAAGAATTTTCAGTCCTGAAAAAATTCTAATTTGTTTCATTTCTCATGGAAACGCCCCCGTATCTTCCGTTATTATCGAACTATAATGACCAAATTCTTTGAATTGATGAATTCCCCAGGAATGCCACTATTGACTCAATGGATTGTAAGTAGTGATATACACTGTACGCCAGTCGTGAACAATCAATTTTTTCGAAAAAAAAATATATTGTTGAAATTTCCAGGATCGATGGAAATTTTCAAAATGAACCTATAGATTTTGACAAACTAAGGAACGAAAGCAGCTCCCAATTAGTGTAATAAGGATACCCATACAAGAAAATTACTCGATGACTCTTTTGTGCAGCTAATAATGAGTTATGAATTAGTGGCAATATTGAATGCATAAGTATAACTCAGTTATTTTTCTCTTGTTTTCCGTGATCGACAAGAATAACAGTTTCATTGTATCATTGCATGTTTCACCGTGAATTGGAATCATATTTTTTTGAAACTTTGGACTTCCAATGTGGATAAATTGCATTTCAAATTGAATACGAATGGTTCGTGAATAATAAATATAATTTTTACTTTACTAGAAGAATAATTGAATTTCAAATCATACAATATTCACACATTCTCAAATTATAGTTCCTTCTATCAATTCTCACCTCTGATAAGATACATTTTTCCAGTCTCTTTCTGGTATTTCTCCCAACTTTCCTCAGTTCCTCTCGTGTTACCTCTTGGCATGCTTCAGTAATCCTCGCACGGAGATCATCACGAGTAAGCGGCCTATTCTCATAAGCCTTGTTTTTTAATGTTCCCCATAAATGAAAATCTATCGAGGTTAAATCTGGCGACCGCGGAGGCCATCCTACAAGGGGGCTATTGGGTCCGATCCATCTCATAGGTAAATTCCTATTAAGCCACTCCCTCGTTATCCTATAATTGTGCACCGGTGAACCATCCAATGAAAAATCACGTTATTTCTTATAACCACAGGAAGTTCCCGCAATGCCTCTGAAAATTCATTTTCCAGGAAATTGACAAATAGTTCTCCATTCAGATTTCGATCGAAAAAATAGGGTCCTAAGATTCTATCATTTAATATCCCACACCATACATTGACTTTATGAGATATTTGAATTTTACAATTTACAACCCAATGTGGATTTTCTTCAGCCCAGAATCTCATATTCTGGGAAGATACCACTCCATTGGTGATAAAAGTCGCTTCATCGCTATATAAAATGTTCTTTAGGAAATTACCGTTATTTGGGTAGTTTCCTTGTGCCCATGAAAAAAACTCCATCCGTCTGTTTTCGTCTCCTGGATGTAGGGTGCGGGTGTAGGAAATTTGAGTTTGAAAGCATGCATTTTATGTCTTTTCAAACACCTCCAAATTTAAATGTGGCTTATATTGAGCTGGAGTTATACATTTCTCAAACTTATATGAGGATCAGCTCGATAAGCCGCCAAAAGACATCATCTTCAATATGGTGCCTAACTAGTTTTCTATCCTTCGTAACTTGGCCGGTGCTTTTGAAGAGGTTGAATATTTTGAAAACTATTCCTGGGCCAAATGAAGGTTCGTACGGATGTCTTCTGTTGAATTCAGAGGCTGCTTCACGGTAAGACCTTGTACCTTCACCAACCAACAACACGATTTCAACTTCCTCTTCAACAGATCTACGAACCATCTTCGAAAACGAAAAAAGCGGGAACAACGCAAAAACAACAGGAATAATCAGGAATAATTCGTGGAAACTAGACTGGTGGTAATATTAAATTCAACGTCAAATACAAATTGTCAGTAAATATCAATAAGGAGTTGTTTTCCATGGCAATGTCAAGGCACACTCTGCTTTTGATTGACTTCAATTCTTTCAATTCGATGAAAAAATGATTTGTTCGTTCATTCATATGTAGATAACGATGGAGAAATAATATGAGATTTCGTATTTTGCGGTGAATTGTAAAGATCAAATAACATTTCATGAAGTAAAAGTATGATGTGCGATCAAAATCTAAACAAAGAAATAGTTCATTTCTTTGAAAATTAATTTTCCGATGCGTTTGAAGAGTTTCTATAAATGTGGGGAGAAATATGATTTTGTGGATGGTTCTGATTGATTCACATTGAAAAACAAAGTATACAAGAACAACCCGAAACATATCAAGATAATACATGGGGAAACTGAGTAGAGAAATATTAGAAGGAGACTAAAAATGTATAATATTAGAAGGTGGATTGGGGGAGATTTTATCGTTCATAATGCAATAATTCAATCAATCCCCCCTGTTATGAGTGCCGCAAAAAATGAATTCATTATCATCTTATGCATTACTGAAAATAGACATTTTTCACGAACCATCCGTAATTCATTTGAAATTTGATATTGCTGGAATCCAAGTTCAAAGTTATAAAAACATATTCTGGTCCGCGCAGAAAAATTGAATGATACATTAAAATTATTGTTATTGATATTCATGGAGAATCATTGTCCAATTTTCAATATTATAAACAGTAAGTGCGGAGTGCGGAGGTATAGCACAACTGACCTTCTGTGAGGAGAGACATGTGATTAGAAAATTGAGTTGATGAATACCAAATCCATATCGAATCTAGTGTTCATTTGAAATGAGATGCATTTGGTGCACATACTGATTTCAATGGAAGTTTGTTACTCTGTTGGTTCAATTCGATCGGATATGCATTGTATGATGTTTGGAAGAGTGGGTAGTTCCGTCGCAACTGAGGGGTATATCAATTAGGACAAGGCCACTTATTTGATAGGTGCACTTTCAGCATATCTATCAATCTAGAGAGTTTCATAATTCTCGAAAAGAAAGATACGGGGGCGTTTCCATGAGAAGTGAAACAAATTAGAATTTTTCAGGAATAAAAATTTTTCAGGAGACTGGTGTATTAGTAGTAATTTGGGGATCCTGAACACGAACTCGAAGGAATTTCGGGCCAATTTTGCCCCCTAATATAATTTTCCGGAATAATGGGTGGTTACATCGCTGCTGGCGTGCAGTGTATATCACGTAGGATGACTACTTTTGTGCAGTGAGTTTAGTTCTAGTGTATCTATCGATCCTGAAAATTTCATGGTTCTACGTCGAAAATTACGGAAGATACGGGGGTGTTTCCATGAGAAGTGAAACAAATTAGAATTTTTCAGGACTGAAAATTTTTCAGGAGATTGGTGTATTAGTAGTAATTCGGGTATCCTGAACACGAATCCGATGGATTTTCGGGCCATTTTTGCCCCCTAATATAATTTTCCGGAAAAATGGTTGGTTCCATCGCTGCTGGCGTGCAGTGTATATCACAAAGGATGACCTCTTTTGTGCAGTGAGTTCATTGTCAGTGTATCTATCGATCCTGAAAATTTCATGATTCTACGTCGAAAATTACGGAAGATACGGGGGTGTTTCCATGAGAAGTGAAACAAATTAGAATTTTTCAGGACTGAAATTTTTTCAGGAGACTGGTGTATTAGTAGTAATTTGGGGATCCTAAACACGAACTCGAAGGAATTTCGGGCCAATTTTGCCCCCTAATATAATTTTCCGGAATAATGGGTGGTTACATCGCTGCTGGCGTGCAGTGTATATCACGTAGGATGACTACTTTTGTGCAGTGAGTTTAGTTCTAGTGTATCTATCGATCCTGAGAATGTTATGGTTCTACGTTGAAAATTACGGAAGATACGGGGGTGTTTCCATATATATATATATATATATATATATATATATATATATATATATATATATATATATATATATATATATATATATATGGAGGAGGGTAGTCTGGTGACTGGACTAGTTGAAAATAACCATGAATTTGAATTGAACTTAGTAGAAAGGATATTCCTTGAGGTTGCAGACAGCTGTGTGAAAAGGAAAACAGAATTGTGAAATGCGATTTTAAACAAATTTAAAGAACTTACTAAGGTGAGGTTAAGTGAAGACAGCGATCTAATCACCATTGTGTGATTGAGTATCTTTTCAAAATCATATCACTATAAAGCACTACTAGTAATATATATAAAAATTAAACAATTGTGAAAGCACATATTGTTTAGGAACATAATTTAAACAATTAGAAATTTGACAGGACAATTACCACATGGTTGAAGCATGACTGAAAATGGAAATGGTGGATGACAGGAAATGCAAGACAGAAAGTGTCATATTTCAAAGTCAAATTGTCATGGGAAAAACATGTGTTTTGTCCACGAAACGGAAGGAATAGTACCAATCTATATGACAAAAATTGATAAATGAGAAAAAAAATCAAGAAATAATGAGCAGTTTTTTTTTTCAAAACTCCAGTTAGAATCAAGTTTTAACAAGTAATTGTAAATAACACTTAGGTTGGAAATATCAGATCGTTTATTCATGCTATCAGGTTAATTTTTTATGTATACCATTTCCAGGAAATTCCTTTTGTGGTAGTTATTCTCTACTGCTAAAATAGAAGGGTTGTTGAAATTACTGGAATGATTAGAGTAAATATTATGTTCAGCTAATGCACAACTGTTTTTTTTTTTATTTTACAATCACTCTTATGAGATGCTTATGAGATGCGGCCTGTTGAATTCCAACTCGTCTGACCGATATAAATTTCATCACAGTTTAGGCAAGGCATACTATTTTACTACTATTTTAGCAGTAGAGAATAACTACCACAAAAAGAATTTCCTTGCAATGGTATACATAAAAAATGAACCTAATAGCATGAATAAACGATCTGATATACCCAATCTTAGTGTTATTTACAATTACTTGTTAAAACTTGATTCTAACTGAAGTTTTGAAAGAAAAAAACTGCTTATTATTTCTTGATTTTTTCTCTCATTTATCAATTTTTGTCATATAGATTGGTACTATTCCTTTTGTTTCGTGGAAAAAACACATGTTTCTCCCATGACAGTTTGACTTTGACATATGACACTTGACACTTTCTGTCTTGCATTTCCTGACATCCACCATTTCCATTTTCAGTCATGCTTTAACCATGTGGTAATTGTCCTGTCAAATTTTAAATTGTTTAAATTATATTCCTAAACAATATGTGCTTTTACAATTGTTTAATATCTATATATATATATATTACTAGTATTGCTTCATAGTGATATGATTTAGAAAAGATACTCAAACACACAATGGTGATTAGATCGCTGTCTTCACTTAACCTCACCTTAGTAAGTTCTTTAAATTTGTTTAAAATGGTATTTCACAATTGTATTTTCCTGTTTTCACAGCTGTCTTGATAATGAAAATGAACATTTTCGAAAGCTTGACAAAATAAGAAAGAGTTTTTCTTTTTTCACTGGCCATTAAATTTGACTGCAACCTCGAGGAATATCCTTTCTACAGAATTTATTTCAAATTCATAGTTAATTTTATATATATAATCCCGTTAATTTGGTCCAATTCTAAGGGAAATGCACTAGGAATTCCATATTTAGGGTCCCCTTGCACGATGTATGGAATGGCAAGGTTAGCTTGTTCCAAAGCACATTATTCGAAATTTGGAAGAATTTTTCGACATGATTTCAGATATAGAGCTGTGAAAAATGCATGGAAAAACTGAATAATTAAAAAATTATATACTTCGAAAAATAATTAATGATGGTTCTGTTGGAGTTTTGAATATTCTTAAATTATTAAAACAGCAGAACACTTACGAAGTGGCTCTTACAGCCGACCTCAAAAACTCCGAATAATGATAAAACCATCGAAATAGCCCACATTTTCATGATTAGCGCCTATGCTGAGAAAACTCAACTGACAAAACTGGTAAATTTGTTTATGTGAGTAGCATTCAGCGAATAATCCTTTTATATATCCATGGACCCCATATAAGGTGAATCCCTCACCTATGAAGCGGCAATTATTCAACTGAATAATTCCAAACATTCTCAAATTATTTTTTTCTTGAAGTCGATAGTTACCTCAATTCCATTATTTCAAGGACCATGATCCAAGTTTCTATTGAAGTGATTTGGGAACCTTTCCCTCGATAGAATTACAGTTCAATATTATTATTTTTTTCGAACTTAACGAATAGTTTCGACAATGTAGAATAGAGAACAAGGATATGAATTGGGCTCGTCCGAAATTCAAGAAGAAAAGTGTGCTTTCATATTTTTTGTGTAACAGATGAGGAAATGGATAATAGTTCAAAAACTAAAGAACACGCTTCAATAGAAAACTAAACTAAAGAGTAGAAAATAATTTTAAATGAGTTTGAAATGAGAATACAGTGAATACCAACAAATTTATTTCATCGTAAAAAAGCGTGGGGTGCTTGATGTCAATTGTTGTTAATATTTCATGGACAGATATTGGTAGAAGTAGAATCATTATGAAAATATCTTAAAAAGCACCCCACGCTTTTTTACGATGAAATGCATTTGTTGGTAATCACTGTATTCTTATTTCAAACTCATTTAAAATTATTTTCTACTTTTTAGTTTAGTTTTCTATTAATGCGTGTTCTTCAGTTTTTAAACTATTATTTATTTTCAACTTTTCAGTTTTGTTTTCTATTGAAGCGTGTTTTTCAGTTTTTCAAACTATTATTATTATTTCATTTTTTAACTATTATTCTCCAATTTTGAATAGGATCGGACCATAATCACAAAACTTGTCCGCCATTTTGGAGCCGCCATCCTGAATCCTTCAATTTTGACAAAATAATCATAATTTCCGACCCCTAAAATCCCCACATACCAATTTTGAATAAAACTGAACCATAATCACAAAACTCGTCCGCCATTTTGGAGCCGCCATCCAGAATTTTTCAATTTTTATAAAAGAATCATAATATTGGACCCCAAAAACCCCCACATACTAATTTTGAATGGAATCGGACTATAATCACAAAACTCGTACGCCATATTGGAGCCGCCATTTCGTTTTTTTTCAAACAAAAATTTTTCAATACACTGTCACCGGAATTATGTACACCTGCCAAATTTCAGATCATTCGTACGTCTGAAAGTGGGTCAAAATCGCGCCCAAAGGAGTCGGTTACAAGTGAAGCTGATTTAAAGCGTGTAAAAAACCCAATAATAAAAAGAAACTCAAATTTGACAGAAAAAAAATCCCTTTTCATTTGAGAGCGGAATAATACTGAATGAATGTGATTTGGTGTAACAAAGTATAGTGATTTATTTCACATATGATATGCAAAATTTTCAAATGCCTGACAGTCTGGAATATGGCAAAGTAATTTTCTCAGGATCTAAAGGATTATTACATACATTTGGAATATGGAAAATGTGCATTTTACCAAAAAAAAACTTCTAGAAAATGGAAATTTTGAATTAACACAATAATATAAATAAACTAATGGATATAAAACCGACCTTTCAGGGACTGCGTGAAGTATGTATTCAAGTTCCATTCTGAGCATAGGTGAAATAATTCCTGGGGTTGAGTTCCGTCAAAATGTTAGAACTGTTTTTTTTTATTGAGATAATTTTTCAGAGTTGAGTTCCCAAGAATTTTCTCGGGTGCTTTTACAGAAGAAAATGGCATTTTTCGAGAGTCTGAAATATAATGTATTTGTTGGTTATCTCAAAAGTTGAATAAAATATAAAATAAATCGTGTTAATGGTGATTCTTCTAAAAAAACTTTTTTTCATTAAGAATCATGACTTCTCACTTAGACCGCTTGCCACTACTAACTCATCAGAGAACAACTACTTTCCTGGATAACTCTTCAAGGAAGATTGATATATGCGACATCAAATTCCGCCAGTCTGTGAATTCGAATGAAATTATCGATCTTCTCATACTAGATTTTTTTTCATGGTGATGCCACGGGATGAATTAAATTTGCCACTAGCCCATTGAAGGTTCTTGATGGTCAGTCATCAGAGAGCAATCGCTAAATTCTATTTATCGTTTAGGATATATGTTATATGAATTTTTATTATATCATGTAATATTTGAAATAAAAGCTGTATTAAAGAATTATGTAAACAACTGTGGATTGTTGTTATTTCATGTGAAATATTCTGTTTCATTACCCCAAATGATGTATCATACTATATAAATATAGAATGATACAGTGAGTATGCAATAACATGTGGAAAGTATATTATTTGGTGACATGGATTGACTTTGAAAGTGGCTGTTACCATTGAAAATCATTTTCGGAAGCTGATAATACCCAATACATGCGATTTAAGGAATCACCTTCATCTCAAAATTCCAAGGGAAAATCTCGGATAGGCTCAGTTCCATTTTATTGATTTAAGTTTTTGGAATGGAAAGACACATTGTGGGTTTTGAAAGGCCAGAAATTGTGTTGTTTATCGAAATCCAACGATTGAGAATGGCGGTTAAACGAAGATGAATTAATTTTGTAAACAATGTGTCTTCCCAGTCCACATACTCAAATCAATAAAATAAAAATCAGCCTATCCAAGCTTTTCCCTTGAAATTCTGAGATGAAGGTGACTTTCCAAATCGTATCTATTGCGTATCATCAGCTTCTGACAATGATTTTTACAGTTAACCTATCACTTTGAAAGTCAATCCATGGCACCAAATAATAAACTTTCCACATGTTATTGCATACTCAGTGTATCATTTTGTATGTATATGGTATAATACATGAGTTGAGATGAAAACAGAATATTTTACATAAAATAACAACAATACACAGCTTTTTTTTTAAATATCACATGATAAAATAAAAATTCATAAAATATATATCCTCAACCAGAAATAGAATTTATCGATTGCTCTCTGATGACTGACCATCGAAAACTTCTAGTTGGCCAGTGGCTATTCGATCTCAGCCCACAGCGGCTCGATTAACAAAAATCTAGTATAGGAAGATCGATAATTTCATTCGGATTCGCAGACTGGCGGAAGTTGATGTCGCAAATATCAGATGTAATTCAATTTTCCTTGTAGTGATATTCAGGATATTCGACCCAATAAATATCTCATGAGGAAGTTAGTAGTGGTAGGCAGTCTTACTAAGAAGTATTGTTTCTTAATAAAAACAATTTTTTTTTAGAAGAATTATTATTACCACCATTCATTTTATATTACACTCAATTCCTGAGATAACCAACCACTACATTATATTCCAGATTGCCTGAAATTGCTATTTTCTCATGTATAAACTCCCGAAAAAATAATCCCTATTTGCTACATGCAGAATGAAACTTGAATGAATCCTTCACGCAGTCCCTGGTAGGTCGGTTCCAGATTTATATTATTATGTCAATTCATGATTTCCATCTCCTAGAAGATTTTTTCCACCCCCTCAGAAATGTTCATTACACCTCTCACTTGGATCCTGAGAATTTTTTTTTGCCATATTCCAGACTGTCAGGCATTTGGAAATTCTGCAAATCATTTACAGGGGATATGGGGAAAAACCTGATGTGAAGACCTATGTAAAAAATAAATCACTATAATTTGTTATACCAAATCACATTAATTTATTATTATTCCGCTTTTATAAGGAAGTGATATTATGTATTTTGTCTAATTTCAGCACATTATTGAGTATCCTTTTTTCCATCTGATCTGTTACACAATTATATAAAAGTACACTTCTTTTCTTGATTTTCGGTCGATTTCAACTCAAGTCCTCTATTATACGTTTACAAAACTATTCGATCAATTGGAAAAAAAAATCTTGAACCCTTATTCAATAGAAGAAAAAGTTCCCAAACTACGTCATCGGAAACTTGGAATCTTTCCCTTGAAATAGTGGAGATTAGATAACTATCAACTTCGAGAAAACAATCATTTGAGAATATGCCGCTTCGTAGTTGGGTGTTTTACCTAGTATACTGTGGGAATGATCAAGATATAAAAAGATTATTCGCTGAATGCCTCTCACATAAACAAACCTAATAGTTTTTTCTGTTGAGTTTTTCAAGCATAGACTTTTATCATGAAAATGTGGGCTATTTTGATGGTTTCATCATAACTGGGAGTTTTTGAGGTCGACTGTGAGAGCCTGCCACTTTGTGAGTATTCTGCTGTTTTAATGATTTGAGAACAGAATCATCATTCATTATTTTTGAATGTATACAAATTTCTATTGATTTCGTTTTTCTACGCACCTCTCACAGCTCTATATTTGGAAGCACCCTGCCATTCCATACATTTCGAAAGGGGACCCAAAATATGGAATTCCTGACGTTTTCCCTTGGAATTGGACTATCAACGTGCTAACTGGCAGACATTTGAACATTAATCTCCAAGAGGTTAAATTATACGGACTTGATCGAGTAAAGTTTACCAAATTTAAGTGAGTATTCTAAAATACAGAAATTTATGTTAACAATTCTATAAAGAACCATCTGTATTTGAATTCAACAAAATATGAATGATATAGTTACTTTGCTGATTGATAAATGACACTTTCTACCACCACAACTTGAATCTCACCTTTTAAGAGGCAAAACTGTATTTTTTCAGAGATAAAGATGAATCACATGCATATTTTGCTACTTTATTGAGACAAGAAAAACATTATTTCCAATGAATCCAATCGTCTAATAGATATTTTACTGAATGGCCAATACGATTGTGTCATATTTTCTTTGTCTCTTTTTTTGTTTATCTGATTTTCTATAATACAATATGAAATACAACATTTCTCAGAATAGATCCTGCTGCTCAAGAAAATAATTAGGATTTCACAGCGGATCTGGCAGAGTCTGTAATTAATGGGAACATTTAAGTCCGGCCACTTGAAGGAAATGGTGATGCCAACATAACTACAAGTAGGATAAAGTTTCGATTTCATTTCTATCACGGAAAGCTTTCCTCTGGATGAAAATCAAATATGCATTTTCTGATATTCCTTATTTTCTATATCACAGAATGAAATATATTCATGGATTCAAGTTGAGTGAATTATATATATTGATAGAAAAACAAGCAATATCACTTTATAACTTTATGAGCTACTACAATTTTTGTTTCAGCTGGTGCAGATTTCGAATGTTGATTCACCTACAAACTATAAACAATCGATGGCGAAGAATATTTGAACTTAGTTAAACAAAACATGGACCTCACCATGGAGAGGGTTCATTTCAATTTCGACAATTTTTTCAATGGTGATGATAAACTTGGTGAGTAACTTTTTCTTTGGTACCAATTTCTGGGCTTGTTGGTATAATTGTGGAAACATATTGATGAAAAGCACATCCATAGATGGAAGTTAGTTACGGGTGAATTGAACATAGCTTTTTTTTGAGGAACACAAACTTCAACATGTGTTTGAATATATTGTATAAGAAACTCTCTGGATTGCAAACTTTTTCTATTGAATTTTGGATGAATTCTCGTTAACCCTGTTGTCAATAATTTTATCTGATGTTTCGTACTATAATTATGCTTTTGAAACATATTTTCAGACACAACTCTGAAAGTGTCCCACTAGGAGTCAATAAAAATAAACGCATCAAAATATCATTCAAATCGCACAGAACGATATTTTTTTTGGAAGCCAGCCAAATAAAAATATAAAATTGTTATTTTCCAAATAATGCCAGACTGAGACGAATGCGTGGGTTCTGTTTTCCTTTTTATACTAGAAGAGAAGAGAATAGTGGATATTCTTCCACTATCCGTTTATTCTTCAGAATGTTCGTATATTTCATTAGGAGAGGATTCGATTATTTGATATTTGCACTTGAGATTCTATTGTTGATATACTCTTTCTCAGGTGCGAATACTTACAAGCTCCTTAACTGAGAATGGAAGTCGATTGTAAATGAACTCAAGCCAGCCATTGCAGAAACCATAGCACAAGTAGCATCTTCTATTGTGAATGGTTTTTTTGACAGGATTCCTTATAAATTTCTACTACCTTAATTTCAGATGAGTGAAATGCCGAGATGTGGAATGTTTATGTAAAATAAACTATATTTATTCAAAAAATCATTGGTTTTATTAGAAAACATCTTTCACGATATCAATCTACTTATATTCCACCCATAAAATGCGTAATAATATATATATATATATATATATATATATATGTATGTATATATATATATATATATATGTATATATATATATATATATATATATATATATATATTTATATATATTTATATTATATATATATATATATATATATATATATATATATATATATATATATATATATATATATATTATATTATAAAAAACATATATATATTTTAAAAAGAAATAAATCATAAAAAAAATAAATATTGATTATATATTATATATAATATATTTATATATATATAATTTTTAATATATATTTATCTATAAGCCTTTGTATAATATGGATAGATACAAATTGTCAAAGTACGATAAAACGATCAATTGTATACACTGTCAAAATTACCATAACCCATAATTGTTCAAAAGACAACTAAAAGTCTAAATTTTACAAAATTTGCAAGAATAAAAGGAAATCAACACATTTATAAACTTGAAACACACTGTACATGAAATTGTAGCTTACTGAAAGTAGCCAATGAGAGAACAGCAAACGTCTTTATGAAAGATAGCCAATCAGAGAATAGATGGTCAGGTGAAAAGTTAGAAATTGTGAGAGAATAGCAACGAGAGGGTATCATTAGCAATTATTATTAGAATTTGTAAATAGTAATAAGTATGGAAAAATAGCTCGATATATAAATTGAGTAAGATAAATATAAACAGTGAAAAGTGACAATTTAGGGCAATTCAAAAAATTATAACGAAGAAAAACAAAGCCTCGAGGAAATGAAAAAATATTTCCAAGCAGATAGCACGCACAAATTTTATTATTAAGAAAATGGAATAATTCCATCATTTGGGAAACAAAAACAAATATTACCTTAATGATATAATATAACCACGAATCCTGATGCTGATTTCCACATCTATATCGTTCCTGATACTGGTTTTGCAGTCCTGACAGCGAATGAAGAGAGGAGACTTCCTGTTTTTATGGTATAGTTTGAACACCAACAGTTCCAACCAGGTATAAAAACTTTCATAGTGTATTTCCGGTCCAGAACTATTTCACAAATAACTAATTGCACATTCGAAGAACGCTATTTCACTTTACTTTGAACAATAACAGAAAATTTCACATTCACGAAAAGTGAGGTTCTGTTTATCTATCCATGATCTGATTTATTATTTATCCGTGAATATTTGTTTGATTCACTCTAGTATAAGTTATTTCTCATAGGCCAGGTAATTTTAAGTCTTCCTGAATAAAGGAGATAATTGTTTTTGATATTTGGTTGTTTATTTTCTCACAATGATCAACTAACATAACAAAGATCATTCAATAAACTGAAGTTAGTCACCAGTGGCAGTGTATCTATTGCTTTGAACCGGCCACCTCTTGAGAAAAGAGCGTACCAGCTGTTGTCTAGCCGTGGCAAGGAAAATAATAATTGTTGGTAGCGTGACGAGAGAACAGTGACGTTCGCTGGCAATTATTATTACAGGGGCAGAAATATCTATTTATATCATATAAATTTGGCTCTTAAAGAATAACGAAAAATATTAGCTTCATTCATTATATAACAACAACTATTATTATTCAATTCATCATTACATAACAAGTGTCGCCCAACGTGGGGCAAAAAATATATTAATTATTAAAATAATAAAAAATATATATTTGTGGGGCAAAAAATATATTAATTATTAAAATAATAAAAAAATATATATTTACCAAATTCATCGTAATATAACAATATATATATATATATATATATATATATATATATATATATATATATATATATATATTTATATATATATATATATATATATATATATATATATATATATATATATATATATATATATATATATATATATATATATGTATGTATATATAAATATATATATATATATATATATATATATATGTATGTATAATTTATTGAGTATGGGATTTACATTTACGATAGATCTACGTTTGTAACTGGGGGATACTACAGAGTGTTCTCAAAATAATATTTAAAAAGAGATTTCATCAAATTGGAGGGCTCGTTGCTGCGTAGTTATTGATCAATTCACCATAACTTCTTATTTCCATCATTATTCGGTCCATTCAAGGCACTCTAGATATAATGAAAATTCAAAATACTGGAAATATCTACAAGTTGACATCAATTTTCCTAAGAATCAACTCCTGATCTGTTTGTTATCAGACACAATCTGCAGATCATGTACATGCACTGCTGAAATCAAAACTTCTCCACTTTTGATGGGGTGATAGATGCGAGAGTCCAATTTCGACCAACGTCTTCCGAACACCCATCAAGCTTAGTGTTCGAAACACTTCTATCCTGTTTCAAACATATACGCTTTTCCTCAAACGTAATTCTTGTTGGTTTGATCGTATATCTATGGCAGTAACATATGAATTTCTTCAGGCAAGTTACCTTATAAGAATTCAGAGACTGCATCCATCTGGTAGATGTAGCGGTCCAATGCAGCAACTATCGCCAGAAGATATTGGACGGAACTGTTACGGATGACCGGAGAAAAAGTTCCTCTATAGTTAACCACAGAATATTAATTGGAGAATGTTTTCCTCCTGAAAATATTTCATTCAGTAATATATTCAATTATTTCTTGGCATATTTTTTGGGTAACCTTCTACAGTCTGAAAATGAAAATATAATCAGGAAAAGTGTAGAAAGGGCCAACTAATTCAATATTCAATTATTATTATGTATAGTAAGTGTGATTATGGTACCCTCTTCATAATTCCATTCTTCTGATTAACTATTTCTGTACATATGCAATAATTATGCCTCAATAAAAAATAAATATGATAATGATTATAATGATAGAGATAAAGTGCTATCGCAGATCGAAGGAGTATAAACATCCAAATTCACCTACTTCAATATTTCTTCTACTTAAGACTCTTATGCGATATAGGTTACTATGATACGTCTTATGGATCGAACCATTATTCTTGAGGAGTAAGATCAATTATGTTATATTTTCGTCAGAAAGTCGTGAATAGCAAAACCCTGTAACTCTACCAAAATGGAATCGATTTTTCATAAGGGGCATTGAAATCCTCTATGTGAAATAATTTCGTTCTGAAATTATTTAGGATATGTTCGTTTTTTTTTTCAAGATTATGTGAAAATAATACCCAGCATCGGTTTCATTCTTTCGGATTCATTCATTTTAATGATCACGAGTATAATAATCAAGAAACTTATATTCAAGATCATAATATCCTGAATTTTCATAGTAATGAGTACTCCTTGAGCGTTGTTGAATAATTCTCTCATTAATAGCTAGGTCATGAACCATGAACCAAATAATTTTTTATGAATGTTTTTCTCACAATTTCGACTAGTATACGCGTTGTCTTGATGGTATTCTGTTTTTATAGTTTCCTAACATTAGAAGCATTTTTTTTATAACCTTCAACATGATTGCTGATGAAAATGATTCGTAACTTCCAGATTTTTTTTATTATATTCTACATGAAATTCCAAAACTATATAAAGATCCCCATCTGATTTGATACAACATGCACAGAAATATATGCAATACTTTTTCGGAATTTTATTTGAAAAACTAGTATTTGCCTCTTGAATTCATAACTCGTAGTAGTAAATAACGGAGAGGCGCTACCTCTCTGATGACGAAAATCAAGCAGTAACTCCATCCACGACTAGACTCGGAATTGGTCGACGGAGTCATTACAAATTTGTATATATTTTTCCAAAATCCCACCCCATTGGTTAGGTTATTACTCCCAGTACAAATAAGTGGTGAGTAGGGGTTGAATTTATTTTTATTCGTCGAAATTTGACTCAAGTGGAGGTTCTCAAAAAACTCAGTAAGAGCAATTTTACGTAGCAAATTCTCGCAGAACTAACTTATCAGAGGTTTCACTCGAATCGGTAGTTCCTTTTTCTTTTCGGTTGGGCTAGAGAGAAGTCAAAAATTCATTCAGTTCCGTATCGAGATAAGTATTCCAGTCATTTAAACTAGTCGGTTCGCGGGAGTCCTTTCAGATAATTACCAAAGTTTGTTCACCAGAAACCGTGGAATTCTTTGTTCTGAGTCAAATTTTCCAACTGTCGAAAGTAGCTGAGTTCCGTGTGGTTCAAGATGAAAAATTATTGGTTGCAGAGTGTTATGCAATTAACTTTTTTCACAAAGTTCACTCAATTTATCTTGTAGTGTTATTTATTTTATCTAGTCTTAGAAAAAAATCGAATTAAACGGTTTTCTTCACATAAAGGATTCAATATAAAATTGAACCCGAAAATGGTAGATCTCAGGTAAAAAACAACTACTTTCCTGGCAAATACCACGCAGAACGTTGAATGATATTCACCTGAAAATCCATGCATACTTCCATATAATATCAATGGACATTGAATGCAAATGTTTCTTTCTGACAAGCTCGATTATGTTTAATTTATGTCGTGTTCACCTAACAATCCGCATACCGGTTTCAGGCTTCTTGGCCCTCATCAGTACGGAGTAGTCAACCAGCCAAAGGTCCAAAGAACTCTGGCTGAAGTGAGACACAACGTAAACAAACCATCATCGAGCTTGTAACACCTATAGGTACGCCGGAAAAGATGAACTTTAACTGGCGGTACCTAGTGACAGAAAGAAACACTCCGAAAATCTCCCACTTCGATAGGTTTCTAAATAAAAGATTCCTTCTCAGTAGGAGTGGCAAGCCCGTCTAGCATATAGTGAAAGATAAGTGCCATGTGAAGTGGAATGAATAGAAAAATCGAATTAAACGGTTTTCTTCACATAAAGGATTCAATATAAAATTGAACCAGAAAATGGTAGATCTCGGGTGAAAAACAACTACTTTCCTGGCGAATACCACGCAGAACGTTGAATGATATTCACCTGAAAATCCATGCATACTTCCATTTAATATCAATGGATATTGAATGCAAATGTTTCTTTCTGATAAGCTCGATTATGTTTAATTTATGTCGTGTTCACCTAACAATCCGCATACCGGTTTCAGGCTTCTTGGCCCTCATCAGTACGGAGTAGTCAACCAGCCAAAGGTCCAAAGAACTCTGGCTGAAGTGAGATACAACGTCTCTAGTTTATCTAGTCTTGATTCAGTCTATTCATTTTCCTTAAGTATTTATTTCATCCACATAATTAATGTCCTCAATAAAAGCCATCTATAGAATCAGTTCGTTTTCTTGAGAAATACTGGGGAATTGGGGGTCTTAACCAAAGTTGAGGGCGACTCTTGGTGATAAGTGAACGCCGAAAACACACTGGGGAAGGAAAACCTAAGATTCCCAGCATTCCAGACTCAGAGAGACGACCTGATTCCCTCTTGGAGAAGATTGAGAGAGGTATGTAATTATATATGTAATTAAAAATATCTTCGGGGTATACGTTGAGATAACGACCGACCATTCACCCATATTATCGAGATTAGTAATGAGCAGTCGAGGAATTCCTGGTAGGTTTTCGATGCTGAGTCGAGTCCATCTATTGAAGGGAGTACCCGGTAATTCGCTGGTATTCTTCAAAAATTTAACATACATTGGGCCAACCGACATATGCGTGAGTTATTCGGTAGAATCAATCAAAACACAGCAGTGTGTTATAAACTGGTATCGGGTGTAAATGATTTTTGAACATACTGGGCGAAAGGAAAATTATTGAATTGTATCAAAATTCAGTTATACTCCAGGTACGGATAGTAAATATATGGATTCAGAATAACACCGCAATTGAGAATAGAAAACAATAAATAAGTTTTGCACCACAGAGGTTCGAAATATTTGAAGTACATTATTCCCTTTTTTTTTGTCAATTCATGAAATCAATTCTCGAACAAATAATTAGTCAGAATATGTCTATCATTTGCGGAAAAATTATGTTTCAACCCAGGCGGACAGTTATCTCAGTGAACAACCCATATCTTGCTCATCATGAAACGATATTAGTAAAACCACTAGGCGCGACGTATATATCAACTCCGACTAGGTGTAGATGTAAAATACATCAATGAAATGTTGTAGAATCCGGAATTCCCGTGTGAATATAAAGAGATATTAAATCAACCGTATTTCGAGAAAAACGACTTGTAGTTATTCAAGGTGAAATATAATTGAAATACTAATCGAGACAATAAGTGGTTTACGCAGATTTTTGTGGGGATTAGCATTTGCATTACTTAGCCGGTATAAGTATGGGCGGGTTGGCAGCGACAAATTTTTCATTAGAAACCCTGCCATCATTAAATTCAATCGGAGTGTTTTTGAGAGAGTAATGAAGGAGGCCTTCGAAACATTCAAATTCTCGAGTGTCGGGGGCGGGTTGGCCATAGTAATATTTTTATTATAGGCTCTGTCACCACCAAATTCAGTCACAGCGTTTTTGAAAGAGAATACTGAACGAGGCCAATAAACGATTCGAATTACCGAGCCCGGAAGCGGTTTTGCTCAGAAATATTTTCTTAGAGACCCTGCCGTCAAATTTTGTCAGAGTATTCTTGAATGGGAATAACGAGACGTTGCTAGAGAGAGATTCAATTTATTGAGATTCGGGGGTGGAGGGATTGGCCTTGGAATGTTTTTATTAGGAACTCATCTACTGGTTTGTTGTAATGTTCATGGGGAAGACTAATTAATGATGCCATCTAGAAAACTTGTCGCCGCCCCCAAAGATAGTTAATTTGAGTCTCTCGATGGCATCGTTCATTGTTCATTGCTTTCCTTCATGATCGCTCTGACGAATATTTCTCTCCAATAAAAATACTGCTGAGGTCAAACCTCCCCTGACTCCCGGTAATTCGAATCTTTCGATAACATTGTTCATTATTCATCTCTGGAATGTGGAGGAGGCAGGAGTGGGAACATTAATTTTTCAGCCAATCAGAAGAGTCGATTGTCGTGTCATTTTTGGGCAGCTTTCAAATTCACCGCGATGAATATTGGTTCATGAAATTATTTCGACAGTTCTCTCTATAATTGATGGCAAATAATAACCAAAGCGGAAGAATCAATATGTTCATTTCAATAACCAATATCGATTCCCGAGAATTGGAAAAGTGCCTTCTATGAAGCAAAGTCATGAAACGTTCAAACGGCAAGCCACCCTGGAACTGAACGTCAATCAAACATAACCACAGATTATACATGTAGGAACGTGCAATATGGATTCGCCTCCCGACCATGGTAGAGGACAGGCGGCGTCTTCGTGGTAGGAAGTGAAGTGAATGTTTGATGTGATGGCCCCGCTGCTTATAACGTGCCCTAACATAATGACCCGGAGATGCAACCCCAAGACGACTGGACTAATTCGAAATGCGAATAAAACTACACTATTGGGAGTGGGAATAGCAACATGTGAATTCCCTTGGGACAGACGCCGATTTTTATTTTTTTCCCCCAATTTGGTTGTTCATTTAATTTTTTCTAGATTGTGCATCAACAAGACGAATGTCCCCAAACCAAAATGTGCTTATCAATCAGGCGATGAACCAGTATATGATAAGCAGATCCCTTCATATTCATCACAATCAGCAGTGAATGAATTTTCGAATCATGGTAGTGCACAGTAGTTTTAGAATCGATTTTTTTCATTTATTTTCCATTTTTTATTACTTTACTCATTTACTTTTTAATAAATTTTATATTTTTTTGGATTACAGTTTGGATGGCAATTTCATTAATTTCATATTGTTATATTCCTTGTTCAAGTATAATACTTGCTAAAGTACTCATATAACTTGGTCAAGTAATGCAATCGTGCGAAATAAAATCGAGATAAAGACGGAAATATCCGTTTTGAGGTCCCCCGAGACGATTGAGACCATTTCTATCTGTCTGTATCTGTAATCTCCCACGATTAGTGTCAAACCTGAAATTTGGTATGGAGATACAGTTCCTGCCCCGAATGCGACCATTAGTTTTTGGCTATCATCTGTCAAACGGAAGTGTCACTATTGAAAAATGTCACAAACTATATCGCACGGAACTTGACTTGCAATATGTCATTTAAAAGCCCTTGAGAAAAAAACTGTATCCAAACAGTCAAAATTATTTCTCCAACTGACATCTGTCAGAAATAAATAAATGTCAAAATTCAAAATTTTGTCATTTAATTATTCGAAATCTATCCGATGGATTAGAACTCAATTCGGCAGGAAGCAACATAACAATATAATCAAATCGAATATGCAGTTGGAGCTTCCGAACGTTTTCCAGTCTGACACTACGAATGTTCAATTTCTCCCGGGAATTATCATTGGAGACGGCCGCTCACCCGGGCATGGACTAGAACGACCCGCGTTTGGTGCAGGACCGCTCAATTGAGTGGGGTCAATTATCTCACTGTCAATTGACCGGTGAATTAACTGTTGAATTGACCGATCAAATTGACTTCGTACAATCCTAAAAGTGTTTCATCAATGATTTATTTCAAAATAACCCCATTTTCTGGAGACTGGTGCCGGTTAAGTTCTGGGGTGTCATACATCTGTTTTTTATATCGTTTGATATTGGTTGTATGACATTTCATGAAAGTTATTTGTCCTTATTAAAGTATTTCCAAAGTCATTTGAATATTGGAAAGGAAATTAAACATTCTCAATTGGATATTAAATGGACATAAATTTCTGTGAATTGAAAAATCCACGATAAAAATGAAGTCATTTTTTGTAAATATCTATCAGATGTAGTTCAATGTTCAGCGTGGCTTCAGTCTGGAAAGTAGTTGTTTTCTGTTAGATATTTACAGAAAAATACTTCTTTTTAATATTCAATTCAGAATGTTTCCCTTTTCAATACGAATAGCCCTCAAGAGGTTATCTTTAACGATGGAAGTTAGCGACTAAAGATTATCTTTCAATCGCAGAAGATTCCACATATGATTTCATTAACATCCTGTTCATTTTTTCGAACAAATCAATCTATCATTTGAATATGTTTCATTTTGTTGATATAGTGTTCTTAGAATTGGATTTCATATGAAAAGAATCAGATATACCTGTGAAATTTCAACTGGAAAGAATAGTGTCTGTCTATGTTTGGTGTGAGAGCAAAGCTGCCAAATCTATATTTTTTAGGTTTTTTCAGCCAGTTCAACTGACTTCCAAATATAAATAACTTGGTCTTATAAAAAAAAATATAATGAAATCCAATATTCTATATCAAACTTAACAACATTCAGAAGTTCCCGAAAATAGTGGAACTGGCAACTCACTGATTCAATTGAATATGAATGACTTGGACTAGAAACAGTGGTAACATGGACCTATTATATATCTCTAGTCTACCACTTTCTCCCTCGCAATGTGTGCGGAGGAGCACTGTTGTTCATTGTTCCCGAAATTTTGTCAAGTGTATCACAATGTATGGCCAAATTGTTACATAATATTTATAACATAGGCAGCCATTTCAAAATGAAAGCTGAAAATAAGAATGAATGTTTGTGATGAAATACTTTTTTCATTTGCAATTTCATTGGTATCAAAATTGAAGAAAACAAAACAATATAAAATAACAAGTGAATTATAAGTGAAGAAAAGAACAAAAAATCACACATCACATCTGATGCAAATTACCTGCTCAAATCAATTTCATATATAATGTGAAATAATTAGATTTTTTTCTATTGCTTTTTTTCCTTTCCAATGAAAAGGCCCAATGGATATTCGAATTTTCTGATATATTATTCTAATAAGTTAAATGAAAAATAATATCTGGCGTGTGAAAATTTTCAATTTCTAAATATTCTATTGCAGATATGGACACTTTCACAGGTCTCCCATTTTGAAGTTGATTATTGTTAATTCAATGTTGAAGAATGAATGTCAATTTCAATATTGGAGTTCAATGTTGTTGAAATGGCGAAAGAAAAGTCGAGAGTCGAGAGTCGAGAGTCGAGAGTCGAGAGTCGAGAGTCGAGAGTCGGAGTCGAGAGTCGAGAGTCGAGAGTCGATCGAAGTCGAGAGTCGAGAGTCGAGAGTCGAGCGAGTCGAGAGTCGAGAGTCGAGTCGAGAGTCGAGAGTCGAGAGTCGAGAGTCGACGAGAGTCGAGAGTCGAGAGTCGAGAGTCGAGAGTCGAGAGTCGAGAGTCGAGAGTCGAGAGTCGAGAGTCGAGAGTCGAGAGTCGAGAGTCGAGAGTCGAGAGTCGAGAGTCGAGAGTCGAGAGTCGAGAGTCGAGAGTCGAGAGTCGAGAGTCGAGAGTCGAGAGTCGAGAGTCGAGATCGAGTCGAGAGTCGAGAGTCGAGAGTCAGAGAGTCGAGAGTCGAGAGTCGAGAGTCGAGAGTCGAGAGTCGAGGGTCGAGAGTCGAGGGTCGAGAGTCGAGAGTCGAGAGTCGAGAGTCGAGAGTCGAGAGTCGAGAGTCGAGAGTCGAGAGTCGAGAGTCGAGAGTCGGAGCGAAGTCGAGAGTCGAGAGTCGAGAGTCGAGAGTCGAGAGTCGAGAGTCGAGAGTCGAGTCGAGAGTCGAGAGTCGAGAGTCGAGAGTCGAGAGTCGAGAGTCGAGAGTCGAGTCCGAGAGTCGAGAGTCGAGAGTCGAGAGTCGAGAGTCGAGAGTCGAGAGTCGAGAGTCGAGAGTCGAGAGTCGAGAGTCGAGAGTCGAGAGTCGAGAGTCGAGAGTCGAGAGTCGAGAGTCGAGAGTCGAGCGAGAGTCGAGAGTCGAGAGTCGAGAGTCGAGAGTCGAGAGTCGAGAGTCGAGAGTCGAGAGTCGAGAGTCGAGAGTCGAGAGTCGAGAGTCGAGAGTCGAGAGTCGAGAGTCGAGAGTCGAGAGTCGAGAGTCGAGAGTCGAGAGTCGAGAGTCGAGAGTCGAGAGTCGAGAGTCGAGAGTCGAGAGTCGAGAGTCGAGAGAGTCGAGAGTCGAGAGTCGAGAGTCGAGAGTCGAGAGTCGAGAGTCGAGAGTCGAGAGTCGAGAGTCGAGAGTCGAGAGTCGAGAGTCGAGAGTCGAGAGTCGAGAGTCGAGAGTCGAGAGTCGAGAGTCGAGAGTCGAGAGTCGAGAGTCGAGAGGAGTCGAGAGTCGAGAGTCGAGAGTCGAGAGTCGAGAGTCGAGAGTCGAGGGTCGAGAGTCGAGAGTCGAGAGTCGAGAGTCGAGAGTCGAGAGTCGAGAGTCGAGAGTCGAGAGTCGAGAGTCGAGAGTCGAGAGTCGAGAGTCGAGGGTTGAGAAAAGAATGTTGAATGTAGTACACTCTATATAGTAGTTTTTGAATCGTTTTTTTTATTAATTTTTTATTTTTTCAGTAGAGTGTCAACAATTGAAATAAGTAATTTCATATTTGTATTTTTTTATATCATTTGATACTTGCTGTATTACATTTCATGGAAATAATTATATGGGTATGAACTAACACATAGTAGTGGTCCAAACTTTTCAACATTATTAACTATGTGACTTAAGTTATGATTATAATTACTGATGGAGTCAATTCCATTTATTTATATAAACTTCTGAATATAAACAAACTTCAGATATTCATTGCAAGGAATCAGTCATTCTAACTGCACATCTCAATGTTGAGAGATGTCCATACACCTTATGTGCTAAAAAAGACTTTCAAAACAACAATACCAAGTTATAGTGAAAAAATTAACCCTTCCTGAATTTCAGAAATTGTAGAACTCATTTTGCACCCTGGAAATCTGAATGTTTTATCCTGTTGCAATCATGTGACACTTCTCACTGGCATTAAATATGTTTAAGTTTATTATAACTTTGTTCGAATAAAGTAGCTTCTTTCACGCCAACCAAGTACACATTATGATACTCCATAACCACGTCCTCGTAGACCAATATGTAGTTATGCCTCTGGTGGAACACAACTCACTGTTTCAATCTATAAAAACTATTCTCTGCCTGAACCCGACTTCTTGCTTGATAATTACTCATAACATTTTCCAGTGAGACACAGTTCACTTCGGAAAGATCGTATTGTGATTATGCGAGTGTTTTTAAAAGATGCCTAAAAGATCAATTGACATGGGGAAATTCCAGAAAATAAAAAAAAAAATAAAAAATTGGAGAGGTTACTAGAATCAGTATCAACAAGTTCTTCAAGTAAGTTTTTCTATCAACATTGTTATCCTATTGGAATTTCAGATAATAAAAGCAGAGAGAAGGTAAAATTAGAAAATGATCCCACACAATCGTTTTTCGTTCATGCGGACGTTGTTTAGAGAGATCAAGCTATTGTAACGAACCTAGGCCGGACCTGTCGCCTCGCGCGTTGCCGTCGACAGCGATGAGGTCATCCCCGGAGATGTTCGAGAACAGTCCAGTCGCTCTACCGCGGAGAGCAACGGTCGATATTGGAAACGATTGGAACATGCTGGTCGCCAACTGCCGGAATTCGAAAGATCGGGAATTCTGTGACGGAGATAAATAGGTAGCCCTCAAGATGGCACGGACAGTCTGAACGAGCCCATACGATCGAGCTATACAGTGGCGTAGTAATATAAATTAAGTTGTAGATTAAGTGTGAAATAAATTAGTAAAACCAAGTTAAGTTTATTTACGTTACAATTGGTGTCGGAAGTGAGATTTTGAAAATAAACAAGTGATCGTGGAGTCGATAGTCAGAAAAATAAATTGATAGACCTTTTTGTACGCCCAAAATAGACAGTGGCCCAGTTTTCGCGAAGTGGACAATTGTGCGTGGGAATATAAACTGATACACTGTTCGCGTGAAACAGAAAATAGACAGTGGCCCGGTTTTCGCGAAGTGGACAATTGTGCGTGGGAATATAAACTGATGCACTTTTCGCGTGAAACAGACAATAGACTGGTGGCCCGTGGAAAAGAATTCGCGAAGTGAATTTTTAACAAACTGATAAACTTTTTCGTGTGAAACAGACTGATACCTCGGCAAAGACAAAATGTGTTCAAGAAAAGTGCGCCTTGCGGATTTGAAGGTAGCGGAATTGAAACAGGAATTGGACGGAAGGAACTGGAAATAAGGTAAAAGCAAGTACTCCAGGCGTGTGTTGCAGAATGGTTTCTCGGCGAAGGTGAGGTGTTTTCAAGATTTTTTTGGCTTTTGGCTTTGGCGGTTTCGGTTTTGTAATGGGTATTGTCGGAAAGACTTGCAGAAGGACTTATACAAGAAAGTGAGGACCCCGAAACATTTTATTCGAAGTTCCCGGAGGCGATTTAAGTTTGGTAATGAATAAACTCGAAGAAACTACTAAATCCGTGAAAGAAGAACTGCAACAACATGCTAGAAATCTGGAAGGGAAGCTTGAAGAAAATTCTAGAAATCTGGAAGAGAAGCTTCAAGAAAATTCTATAAATCTGGAAGAGAAGCTTCAAGAAAATTCTAGAAATCTGGAAGAGAAGCTTCAAGAAAATTCAAGAAGCCTGGAAGATAAGCTTCTAGAAAATCCAAGAAGCCTGGAAGATAAGCTCCTAGAAAACACAGAAGGCTTGAAAAAAGAACTCTGTGGTGTGGTGAATCGTCTGGAAAAAAGAATGGGAACCGTCGAGGCAGAGATGGACAAGATGAAGGAAATAATCAGCGATGAAATCAAAGACGGAATCGAGGCAGAAATGGACAAAATAGAGGAAACGATCAGTAATCTGGAAAAACAAATTAATAGTGCGTCCTCCACAGAGATGGTTAACGAAAATGCAATGCTGGACTTGAGTTTGAACGTGGATAAAGTTCAAGAGGGTATAAAAGATGTCAAGGTCATTTCAGAAATAGGGAAGCTTTCCATGAAGCCGCCTCAGTTCGACGGAAAAACTCCATGGGCAAATTACCGCCGGCAGTTTGAAGCAGCGGCCAAAGCAAACGGATGGAATGCAGGGCAAAGAGCTGTAGCACTGACACTTGCATTACGTGGAGAAGCGACAAATATTCTACAAACTCTCACCGCCCAAGAACAGGAGGACTATGATCAGCTGATTAAACATCTAGAATTACGATATGGCCACGCCCATTTGGAACACGTATACCACTCCCAGCTGAAAAATCGCTGCCAAAAATCGGGCGAATCCTTACAAGAATTCGAAACTGACATTGCACGCTTGGTTCGTCTCGCATATCCAGCCACACCGGAAAATAAGGTTGGTTGGTTTTGGGGCCGACCCAAAACCAGCAAGCGTTGAATTACCGTCCAACACATCTCGAGACGCATGGGCGCTTTGGAATTGAAACAGCGAAACTAGGGGGTCAGGCTCCTTGGATGGACTCCGTGACCAGAAACCCGACGGAGCCTGTAACTTGGAAGCTGCCATAGAAAAAGTGATTAAGGAAGTGTTGCCTGAGAAAAGACAGATAAGATGCTGGAATTGTGGCAAAATTGGACATGTGCGTAGCAAATGTCCAACATTCATGCTCCGATGCAGGAAAACTAAAGAAGGTCGACGAGAAGGGGTAATCGTCGGCATGTGTCCGGCAAGCCCCGGTTAACAACGCATATGTCGCTATCCTTCAACGACAGAACAAAGGTGTCTTCGTAGACGGTCTCATCAATAACGAGCCTTGCACCATGCTGCTAGATACAGGTGCGACTAGGACAATTCTCGGGCCTTCCTTTGCCAGAACACCGGAACGGATTGAACCGACAACTTGGAAGCTACGCACAGCAACAGGGGAGCCAGCAACTGTATATGGTGAGCTACCGATTGAAATAATTTTGGGCAGCACTAAAGTGAAACATCAGGCACTTGTAGCGGACATCGAAGACGATGCAATCATCGGAATGGACATCATGAATTCCAGAGGGTTTGAATTGGATTTCAAAGACGGCGTTCTACGTGTCAACGGAGAAGGGCTGGTGCTTCATGGGAGAAGTGAGGAGTTGATCCGTCTGCTGTTGGCTGAAGATGTAAGCGTACCTGAGAGGGCTGAAACCATTCTGGAGGCTCGCCTGGACGGGAGTGCGAGCAGTGGAGACGTGGTGATGTTCGAGCCCAAACTTCATGATGAGAAAATTGGACGAGGGATTGCACTAGGGAAGACCTTGTTGCGTGCTGACAAATTTGTGCCGGTAAGGGTCATGAATGTCAATTATTTCCCAGTGACCTTGAAGAAAGGAACAATTTTGGGGCACTGCTCGTCAGTTTCATCTGTGATCCGGGGCGTACGAGGTACGATTAGCCAACCCAACAACTTGCCCACAGAACTAGAAAAATTAGTTGCCATCTCTTCCAAAGACATAAAACCAGCTCAACAGCCCAAACTAAGAGATTTAGTCAAAAAGTACCAAGACATCTTCGATACCGGACAAGGAAAAGGGGGTCGAACTAATGGTCCAGCACAAAATTGATACTGGAGGTGCTCGGCCGATCCGGCAATCAGCAAGAAGACTTCCTCTTGCCAAGAAGGAAGAGGCTGACAAAATAGTCAGCGATATGGGAAAAGAAGGAGTTATCGAACCATCTGACAGTCCCTGGTCCTCTCCAGTCGTACTGGTGAAGAAAAAGGATGGATCGACACGCTTTGTGTAGACTATCGCCAACTTAATAATGTCACGAAGAAGGACAGTTACCCTCTCCGAGAATAGATGACACCCTAGACACGTTGGCTGGTTCCACGATTTTCTCGACCCTTGATCTGAAGAGTGGATATTGGCAAGTAGAACTGGCTCAGGAAGATCGAGAAAAGACTGCTTTACCATCGGCTCAGGATTGTGGCAGTTCACCGTTATGCCATTCGGGCTCTGTAATGCTCCCGCCACATTCGGAAGATTGATGGAGACAGTGCTGAAGGGACTCTCATGGAACACGTGTCTAGTGTATCTCGACGACATAATTGTGGTCGGCAGATCGTTCGAAGACCACGTGAAAAACTTGGAGGAAGTATTCCTGCGACTGAGGAACTCCGGATTGAAGCTGAGCCCTAAGAAATGCCATCTGTTCCAAAAAGAAGTACGATACCTCGGCCACGTTGTCTCTGGGGAAGGAGTAGCAGTGGATGACCAGAAGATCAAAGCTGTTAAGGATTGGCCCATCCCAAAAGACATTCACTAACTTCGAAGTTTCCTTGGTTTATGCACATACTATCGCCGATATGTGCTGGGATTCGCCAACATCGCTAAACCACTGACCAGGCTCACGGAGGGCCAAACAAAGTTCCAGTGGTCCGAAGAATGTCAAGACTCATTCAGGAAGCTGAAAGGAGCTTTGATCAACGCACCTGTACTGAGCTATCCCCTACCCAAAGGGAAATTCATTTTGGATACGGACGCCAGCAACGTGGGACTTGGAGCTGTCCTATCTCAGATCCAGGAGGGACAGGAGAAGGTCATTGGTTATTTCAGCAAGACGCTTAGCAAACCAGAGCGCAATTACTGTGTCACCAGGCGAGAGCTGTTAGCTGTTGTAAAGGGAGTGGAGCACTTCTACAAGTACGTGTATGGAAGAAGATTCCTGTTGAGAACGGACCATGCAGCTCTCAAATGGCTCTTACAGTTCAAAAATCCTGAGGGTCAAGTAGCACGTTGGATCGAGAGACTCCAAGAATTCGATTTCGAAATCGAACATCGAGCCGGAACTAGCCATAAGAACGCAGATGCCTTGTCGCGAAGACCATGTCCAGATGATTGCTCACATTGCCGACGAGCAGAAGAGAAAGAAGCAACACTTTGTAGAACCGCGGCAATGGATGATAAGTGGGATGACAGCAAGATCCAGAAAGACCAAGAGAAGGACCCCGACCTTGGCTTGGTTGTCAGCTGGAAGAAGGGCAATCGAAGACCATCATGGCAGGAAGTCGCAGGTTACTCGCCGGCTGTTAAGTCCTATTGGGCACAATGGAACTCTCTTATTCTGGACAATGGGATCCTGAAACGTGTGTTGGAGGCCGATATTGGTGGGTAAGACAGACGCCAAATAATTGTTTCCAGGAACAGAAGAGAGGAAGTGCTGCGGGAAATCCATGATGGAGTCGCTGGAGGACATCTGGGAGTGACGAAGACCCTGCAGAAAGTGAGGCAACGGTTTTACTGGACCAATTGTCAAGCTGACGTCCAGGACTGGTGCAGAAAGTGCGCTGTATGCGCTGCTAGCAATGGACCTCGAATACGACCCAAGGCCCCGATGCGTCAGTACAACGTAGGCAGCCCGTTCGAGAGAATCGCCATTGACATCGCCGGCCCGTTTCCCGTATCCGACCACGGGAATAAATACATCCTTGTGGCAATGGACTACTTCAGTAAGTGGGCGGAAGCCTATGCCCTGCCCTAATAGGAAGCCATCACCGTCGCCGACGTCTTGGTGAAAGAGTGGATATGTCGATTCGGTATTCCAATGGAGCTGCACTCGGATCAAGGCAGAAATTTCGAATCCAACCTTTTCCAAGAAATATGTCTACTGCTGAACATCCGCCAAGACAAGAACCACGGCCCTACATCCGCAGTCCGATGGAATGGTGGAACGGATGAACAGGACGATCAACCGCCACTTGTCCAAGGTTGTCTCTGACCATCAAAGAGACTGGGACCAGTATCTTCATTTGTTCCTGATGGCCTATCGATCCGCAGTACACGAGTCAACCGGTCAAACTCCTGGTAGTATTATAATGGGCCGAGAACTGCGACTGCCTTGTGACCTGAAGTTTGGGATATCGCCAGGACAAGACACTGCGGGAGAGGACTACGTCAGCAAACTTCGGCAGAGAATGGACGACATCCACGAACGAGTCCGGTTGAACATCCAGAGTGCCAGCGATAAAATGAAGAAGACCTATGACATCAAGGCCGACACTGGAGGATTTAAGGTTGATGACCTGGTTTGGCTGTACAACCCCAAACGTCGTCGTGGACTATCACCAAAGTTGCGGAACTCGTGGGAAGACCCGTATAAAATCGTGAAAAGGATAAACGACTTTGTGTACCGAATCCATAAGCCACCCCGAGGGAAACCAAGGGTCGTCCATTTCAACAGGTTGGCCCCTTACGCTGGAAACCATGACCAAGTTCGCACCCTCAAGCCACCGGAGGATGATATGACGTTCGAGAAGTTTATGTCCTTGTATTCAAACGGGCAGAAAGTTCTACATGGGGTTACTAGAGAGGAGTCACGAGACCTTTCGAGGTGCCTGCTGACTACGCACTAGCGCACTGTGTGGCAGAAGATCTTCGAATGTCCAGGGGCATCGCCGTAGTGTTCTCCAAGAAATTTGGTCAACTCCAAACACTGCATGAGCAGAATCCAGAAGTTGGTGGGGTGCTACAGTTGAAGAAAGGCCAGAGAAACATCTACTACCTAGTTACCAAGAGGCATTCCCAAGATAAACCGTCCTATGAAGATGTCTGGAAGAGTCTCACCAAACTAAGAGATACTATGGTGGACCAGAATCTGGTGGATCTAGCAATTCCAAAATTGTCCTGGGGTATTGATGGGTTGGACTGGAGAGTCATAAGAAGTATGCTGAAGGCGATATTCAGATCCAGCGGCGTCAAGATTTTGGTTTGCTGTAACCCTCTTCCACGACCGATCATGAAGACCGTGGAGTGTTACTTCCATCGAACTTCACGGTGCAGATATGGGGAGTCATGCAGATATCGTCACACTCCAAGGATGAAATTTCGGGACGAAATGTCTTTAAGAAGGGGGCAATGTAACGAACCTAGGCCGGACCTGTCGCCTCGCGCGTTGCCGTCGACAGCGATGAGGTCATCCGGAGATGTTCGAGAACAGTCCAGTCGCTCTACCGCGGAGAGCAACGGTCGATATTGGAAACGATTGGAACATGCTGGTCGCCAACTGCCGGAATTCGAAAGATCGGGAATTCTGTGACGGAGATAAATAGGTAGCCCTCAAGATGGCACGGACAGTCTGAACGAGCCCATACGATCGAGCTATACAGTGGCGTAGTAATATAAATTAAGTTGTAGATTAAGTGTGAAATAAATTAGTAAAACCAAGTTAAGTTTATTTACGTTACACTATATTAGTTTATGCTGTACCCATGAAGTACTTTGAAAATATGACTGTTTATGCAGTGTCATACCTTATTAGGCAGAGAATAAAATATAATTTCCGTTTTTGGGGATTTACGATACGAAATATGACTGACTCTATTTATGCAGTGTCATACCATAGCATCATACATAGGATAAAATAAAAGGAAATTTCATTTATATGAAGACTTCATTGGCAGTGCAGTACATATAATGTAATTTCCATTTTGGAATTTCATGTTATAGGAAATCTGTTTATGCAGTTTCCGATAGTATATATTTATTTCAATTTTTTTCCTGTTCATATGAGATATTATACAGGATGATCCATAATAACGGATCCACATAGTCACTTTATTTCAGGTGATACAGACCATGTGGACTTTTCGGATCGCCCAGAACCCAGGCGACGAATGAGGATCAGCAGTGATGAAGACATTGAACCAGATGAGCCAATAGTGGGGCGGTCACAGCAGAGGAGGGGCAGACTGACGTCAATAATGTGCTGGTCAACTCACTTGGCGTTGACCCCACGGTAATAGGTCCTTTGGACCCCCCCCCTAGATGAAGGGCTGGTAACAAGGTGGTCAAATTATCTCACAAATGGTATAGACAGAGAAGTAACGGTAGAATTATCCGCGCTGGCAAATACCTGAGAATTGTTAGACACTGTGAGCACCCAAAGTAAATCCAGAGATGGATGCTATTTTGTCATCCTTAGACAAGAAAAAGAACTCTGTATTGGCAGGTCCTCAAAATGAGCTGGGAACCGATCTGGCAGCTGTAGGCTCCGTTCTGAACAGAATGTTTTCGGGTGATATATCAGAAGAAACCCGATCTGAAATTACTCCAGATTTGGTTGATGCAGGAATAATTTTTGTGAGGTCCATTTTTTCATATAAAAACACAGAAAACATCAGTTCTACCCACCACTTGATGGAACAGTTCAAAAAGTGCTGAATAATCCAAACATGATAATTTCCTGTTCGGATCAGATTTACATGAACAGTGTAAGTCTGCACAAACCATTCAGAAGACTTCTCGGGAACTGAAGATACATACTGGTACAAAACGAACATTGGTTCGAATTCAAGAAAAACCTGAGAGGAATGATTTGAACTTCAAGCGATCTTTGAATCGCTCGAAGATGAGACAAAGTACCAAAGAGAATTGCCGTTTCCAATACAGAAGACAACAACAGCAGGTGAAACCCACCAGAACATATCGACGACAACGGAATCTTCAGTAGAAGTATCCATCACACCAAAAAAATGTGCTGGCAGAACTAGTCATTTTATCAAACGTCAAATGATCCTGTCATTCTTGAATGGGTCAATGGTTATATAATCCCTTTTGTTGCTGTACCTAGACAGAGACAACCGCTACAGGGAAATACATTTTCTCCAAAGAATATTATTAATTTGAAATTGAACATGAAGAATTTGTTGTCAATTGGCGCTATCTGCCAATGTTGACATTAACCAGATGAATTCATATCGTCTAATTTTCTAGTTCAAAATCCAAATGGTAGATTTTTTTATTGAATTTGGAAAAAGGTTCTTGGAAACGACTCGTTTTAAATTGGATGATTCAAAAATAGTGAAACAGATCATTACATAAAACTGTTCCATGTGTACAATTGATTTGAAGGACGCATATTTTTCAGTACTAGTACAAGATGAGTCGAAAATTCTTAAGATTCGAATCTTTGGGTGAACTTTTCGAATTTACAGGTCTTCCGTTTGGGCTAAGCACATCTCCTTCCGTGTTTCGTGAAATTTGAAACCAATTATGCATAATCTGAAGTCTAAAGGACTAGTGTCAGTAAATAATTTGGATGACTTATTATAAGTAGGGGATACAAAGGAGGAATGTTTAGGAAATGTTGATATCACACGAGAGTTCATTGAATCATTAGGGTTCATGATTAACATTGATAAATGTAATTCATATCCTAGTCAAACCTGTAGGTTTCTTGGTCTCCTATGGAATAGCTCGTATCTAAGTATACAGATATCCACTGAAAAAGTCACGAAAGCCATAGATCATATCAATAACATCAAGAACAGAACTTCATTCAAGGTCAGAGAGTTTGCAAGACTGATTGGTTTCATAATTTCTATCTGTCCAGCATTCACTTACGGCTGGTTACATACAATACGACTAGAAAGACTAAAATGTAACGAATTGAGAATATGACGAAACAATTATAAAGGATTGATGCAACTAGATGTTCATGCTAGAGATGACCTTGAAATTAACAAAATGGGCAGTACAAAATATCGAAAACTTGATTCTATTACGAGGAATATTTGGAAATGGTGTGAAGCCAGAGATATATGGATTCATGCCTCGAATATTAATTCAAAAGATAATTTTCAGGTCGATCTTGAATCACGTTCTGTGAAAATCGAAACTGAGTATTCACTTAATAGAGATGCTTTTCAGATAATAGTGAGAACGCTGGGATATATTTGCATCCAGCTCAAATGCGAAATGTGGAAAATATGTTTCGTGGAAACGTGATCCAGGATCTTTTGCTATAGATGCTTTCACCTTATGTTGGTCAAACTCTTTCTTTTAGGCTTTCCCACCGTTTCCATTGATTCCGAGGGTATTGAACAAAATAATTTCTGATGGCGCAAAAGGTTTGGTTGTTGTGCCAGCATGGGGTACTCAACCATGGTATCCAATTTTTTTAAACACCTAATTTCTGAACCAATTTACTTCAGTCCATACAATGAACCCATTCTCTCTCCTTTCAGGGAAAGCCATTGTTAAGAACTCTCTGTATATTCGTTTCGTTCTTATTTTATTACTACATTTTCATAATCATGGAAACGAAAGACTGTTGAATGTAATGTCAATGATATCGAATGTCAAATAAACGTTGAAGTTACAACTCTAAATATTCACAATTCAATCAAATAAAAAGTGTTTACAGTCCACGAAAAGCAATATTCAACATGGTCCATCGATTCGGGTCATCCAGTTGAGGTATGTTAGAGAAATATTCCGAAAATTAAGGAAATATTAGCAATCTACAAGTAACCTGTTTCCAAGCAACGACAGCAAGAGTATATCACCAATAGTCAGGAGGCCATTGGATACGATAACAAGATTCAGTATTCAAGAATTCACTGTGAGTCTCTTCCATTTCATTTGTTCCTGCATACAAGCCCGGTTCTTCGAACACGCCTGCTTGTCTATATACTTGATTTGAATCATACTTGCATAAAAACTCATTGAAGTTTATGCCATTTTGATCTTCATATGTCGATTCTAATATACCATTATTAGTTCAGATCTGGTAAACAAAGTTTTCTACAATTCAATAATTAGCAAAAATAACAATTAATAATTATATAAATCCATTACATTTGTGAATTCGAGCAATATCACCAATTCTTTTCGAACAATACAGTTGCATGTCTGAAATGAATATCAGTGATTTGATTATAAAAAGAAGTCAGCTTAAGGCTTCCAGTACCAGGTTCAAAAAATTTATTGATTCTATTGATTTATCTAATCTGAATGAAACATTGATACGGGAGTTGCAATGTCGCATGGAAAGAGCAAAACCATTGTTTGATCAATTTGACTCGATTCAGTGTGAGATAGAAATCAAATTGGGTGATGCTATAACTGATGCGGAGGAAAAAGAGCGGGATAACTTCGAAAATTCCTATTTTCTCTACATTAGTAAGGCAGAAACTATAATATCCAACTATTCAAAATCTAAAGATGAATCTCCAACAGTGACTACTGGCACCAGCAATGTAGAGAATGTCCTGTCCAATACAAAAATAAGTACAATTTCAAGTTCTATACTCAATAATACTATCTCTTCAAACAATGAATCCATCAATAATAATGTATCTACCAACAGTATTATACAGAGTAACAATGTTTCTGTTGATAATGATAATATACAATCACAAGTTTTGAATATACCATCACAATCAGATATTCATAAAGTAAAGTATCCTGCCATTCGATTGCCAACGTTCGATGGTGCTTACGGCAAATGGTTTGAATTCAGAGATGCATTTACAGCCTTGGTTCATGACAATAGAGCAATGAATGACATTGAAAAATTCTATTATTTGAAATCTTCTCTGCAGAATGCAGCAGAAGAAATAATTCAGTCAATTGAAGTTTCTTCAGCCAATTACCAGATAGCTCGGCAGTTGCTGAATGATCGTTTTGAAAATAAAAGATGATAATTTTTAACCATATAAGGGCAATTTTTGATTATCCCTCTTTACAAAAAGAAAGTCATTCTGATTTGAGAAAACCATTTGACAATATAACAAAAAACTTACGTTCACTCAAGAACATGAAACAACCAGTTGATAGCTGGGATTCCCTAATTATTTTCATATTCTCCTCAAAAATTGACTCTCGTACTAGGCGTGAGTGGGAATCATACAATTTTTCGAATGAATTGCCCACTATAAATGATATGAACATGTTTTTGAAGCGTAAATGTGAACTATTGGAAAAACTGGAATACAATTCAACTGAAAACAATAAAGTTTCTAAATATCGTGAAAAATGAATTAAGAAATCATACGATAATAGTTATGTTGCTAGTGTAAATAAGGTAAAATGTTATTTTTGCAATGGAGAACACATTATTTATAGTTGCGATCAATTATTGAAATTAGCTGTAGCTTCCAGAATCAATGAAATAAAAAAGAAACATTTATGCTCAAACTGTCTTCGACCAGGACATATAGTGCCTGATTCTACAAATTCTAAGTGCAAGCAATGTAATCGTAAACATAATACTTTACTGCACTCAAAAAATCCTGAGACAAATTCGAATGATACAGATCCAATTGACAATCTTCAAGAACCGATTTCTCAGAGTGAAACACAAATACTGACTTCACATGTCAATAATTCAATGAATTCTCAAATATTATTATCTACTGCAATTATTTTAGTTGAAGACTATCGTGGTCAATTTCATAAAGCAAGGGCTCTTCTGGATAGTGCTTCACAAAGTTCATTTATTACTGAAGAATTATGCAATAAGTTGGGTCTGAAAAAACAAACAGTCAATATTGCCATCAAAGGAGTAAGCGAATCAAACCAAAATTTAATCCTGTATATTATTTCAAGTCAAATACTACTTTCTCATTTTACAAAAAATCACAGAACAACTACCATGTTCATCTTTTGCACTCAATCAAATAGAAATTCCACCGAATATTCAATTAGCTGATCCTACATTTCATAAACGTAGTAAAATTGATATTCTCTTAGGAGCAAATCTATTTTGGGATCTGCTCAGTATGGTAATTATATCTTGGCAGGCAACAACCTGTACTTCAAAAAACACTTCTTGGCTGGATAGTTTCAGGAAGTCTATTTTTTCCTAACGTGGTGAATCATTCCACTTCCTGTTTAAATATTCAATCAGAATCCTCTATTGACAATATGTTTACTCAGTTTTGGCAAATAGAAGAATTGAATGATTCAAAGAAACATCTATCCGATTCAGAAAACTTTTGTGAATTACATTTTATCGATAATTTCGAACGGAATAGTGATGGTCGTTTTGTAGTGAAGATGCCTTTCAAAGAAATTCAAATTAGGCAATTCAAGAAAAATGGCATTGAATAGATATTTCACCTCGGAGCGAAAACGTGATAAAAATAACAATTTGGAATCGGGATATGTGGCATTCATGAGATAGTATCAGAGCTCAGGTCACATGACTAAAATTGATGAACAATCGGATGATAATAGTATTTCATATTATTTACCTCACCATGTGGTAAGGGAGTCAAGTTTGACCACCAAGGTCCGGGTAGTTTTTGATGCTAGTGCTAAAACCGACAATGGGATATCACTCAATGATCTACAATACAGTGGCCCAACGATACAATCTGATTTATTTTCAATATTAATTCGATTTCGGCAATACAAATACATTATTAGTGCAGATATCACTAAAATGTATCGTCAGATTCTGATTCACAAAGAACAGAGAAATCTACAAAAGATATTTTGGAGGGAAAATTCAACTGACGAGTTACAATGTTTTCAACTAAATACCGTTACATACGGAACAGCTTCAGCTCCGTTTTTGGCTATCAGATGTTTATATGAGTTGGCTGTTCAAAATGAATTACAATACCCTCTAGCTTCACATGCCATAAAAAATGATTTCTATGTAGATGATTTACTTACGGATTCCAATTCAATAAATGAGCTTTTGCGCATTCAAAAAGATATTTCATCTATTTTATTATCTGGAGGTTTCGAGTTGCGGAAGTGGCTCAGTAATAATTCACAATTACTCGATGAAATTGTTATCTCTGACAATTCGAAACATAGTATTTTACAATTAGGCCAAGATGAAAACAATAAAACTTTCATACTTGGCTCAAGTCATAAGTTGACAGCATTAATTTTGTCCAATGAACATTTACGATTACTACATTGCGGACCTCAACAAATGTTAAGTTCAATACGGCAAAGGTATTGGCTTATTTCAGGGAGAAATATAGCTCTGAAAATTACCCGTCACTGTATTATTTGTTTTCGTGCAAGGCCTTCTGGTGAACAATATTTGATGGGCAATTTACCAAAATGTCGTGTAACAGGATTTCATCCTTTTTCCAATGTAGGCATTGATTATGGTGGCCCTATAATGATTAAAGATCGCAAGTTAAGAGGTGCCAAATCAATAGAATCCTATATATGCTTGTTTATTTGTAGGTCAACAAAGGCTTTTCATCTTGATGTTGTAACAGATTTATCAACACATGCATTCATGTCTGTTTTAAAACGATTCATTGGAAGAAGAGGTAGACCTGACCATATATATTCGGATAATTCTACAACATTTGTTGGTGCAAGTGCTCAGTTGAAAGATTTGTATGAGTTTCTTACATTATCAAACAATGAAATCAGTAATAATATGTCTAAAGAAGGTATTTCTTGGCATTTTATTCCAGCTAGATCTCCAAATTTTGGAGGAATTTGGGAAGCGGGTATTTAAAGTACCAAGTATCATTTTAAAAGAATTGTAGGTAATTTGGAATTGACTTATGAGGATCTATTGACGGTATTAATTCAAATTGAGAGTATACTCAATTCAAGGCCTTTAAGCCCGTTTTCATCAGATCCTGCAGATGATAATCCATTGACCCCATCACATTTTTTGATTGGAAAAAGCTTGACGACTCTTCCAGAAACAAATTTACTGGAAGTTGAAGAAACTAGACTAGGAAAATATGAGAAACTGCAGCAGGCTGTTCAGCATTTTTGGAAAAGGTGGCAGCGAGAATATATTGGAGAATTGCAGACACGTATCAAATGGAAAACCAATTTCAGTAATTTATTGAAAGTTGGGAAAATAGTGTTGATCAAAGATGATAACTTGCCTCCCTTGAAATGGAAAATGGGAAGAGTAGTCAAACTTCATCCAGGAAAAGACAATATAGTTCGAGTAGCAACCATAAGGGTTGCCAATGGAAGTGAAATACAACGAGTTGTGTCGAAACTATGTGTACCTCCTATTGAACAGAGTGAAAATGATTTCTAAAAAGTTACTAGACGATACCAAACTATGGTTAGAACTTTAAAATATTTTGTTTATTGAAGGTATTTGATACCTGTCAATGCCCGGCGGTATGTTAAGAACTCTCTGTATATTCGTTTCGTTCTTATTTAATTACTACATTTTCATAATCATGGAAACGAAAGACTTCTGAATGTAATGTCAATGATATCGAATGTCAAATAAACGTTGAAGTTACAACTCTAAATATTCACAATTCAATCAAATAAAAAGTGTTTACAGTCCACTAAAAGCAATATTCAACAGCCATCCAATTTATGAAAAAATCAGCCTGGTGGCGGGTAGGTTATCAGGAAGGCTCTCAAAAGACAAGGAATACCATCAAAATTGATTTATGTTTATGAGTCATCTGTTAGTTCAAATACTATAGCACAACATAACTCCACGTCTATTTCTGATTTTCAGGGGGTGCAAAATATAGCACCTTGAATTGTCACCAATCAGCACTGAATTTTCTGTTTCAAATGAAAGATGAAAATCATTTAATTAAATGATTTATGAAAGGCATTTTTCGAAAAAGACCAGTTTTTCCAAAATATTCTTTTACTTGGGACCCCCATAATGTTTTGGACTATTTATCAACATTATACCCATTAGAGTCTTTGTCACTTGAAATTAACCACTTTGATAGCTCTCACTTCACCGCCCAGAGTTCAAACTCTGGCTTCGATAAAATTAAATAACTTTTTGTATGAACAAGACATGATGTAAATGACAATAACAGACTTTCTCGAAATATCAGCTGCAGGAAAAATATAACCTGTTTTGATAATCCCAAAATTTGATGAAGAACCAGAACTCTGTGTTTGGAAAACTCTCAATCATCACATACCTTTCACAAATGATATCAGAGAGGACATAAAGACTCTTTTTCTGACTTATGAAAAACCTCATCGTCAGGCATCCACTCAAACTATCTCGAGATGGATAAAGACTACATTATATAGAAGTGGTATAGATACTTCTACTTTCGGTGCACAAAGCACGCGGCATGCGTCCATATCTGCGGCACTATGTGCCGGAATGAATATTGAAACAATTCGAAACACAGCAGGATGGACTAGCGGTCGAATTTATTCGCCAAGTTTTATAACAGGCCAATAATTGATAGGTCAAATTATGCTTGAAGTATTGTATCAAAAACTAAGATTTTTCGGATTTGAGAGTGTGTATTATTATATAAAGAATGAATACCTATATAATTTATTGTTATTTACTATAATGTCAAGTATAATTCACACTTTTTTGTACAATATTTCTAAGATAATTAATCAAAACTCAAAGATATTGTGAATAAATTGAAAAAAAAAAAAATTTTCAAGGCTTTCAACTTCTACATATTGGTCTACGAGGACTTGGTTATGAAATATAATTAAAGATTGAACGACTTACCTGTAAGGAAGTTCAATCTGAATTATACGAAGAACCACGTCCGAATAGACCAACTCCTAAACACTGTCAAACGTAATGAGTAATTATCAAGCAAGAAGTAGGGTTCAGGCAGAGAATCGTTTTTATAGATTAAAACAGTGAGTTGTGTTCCACCAGAGGCGTAACTACATATTGGTCTACTCGGACGTGGTTCTTCGTATAATTCAGATTGAACTTCCTCACGGGTAAGTCGTTTAATCTATGATTAAAACGAGCTTTTATTCAAACCAACTGAAGAAGTGAGAAAAGAAAAACTGCTGAGTGATAGTATGTCAACTAAGATAGAGGTTTAAAACACACTATTTCAATCAAATTATTTTATGAATTGATATTTGGGGATTTTTGCTAAATTTTATAATCACATTCATTTATTTCTCCTCGGCTGATACGTAATGTCTTGAGATGAAACCAACCGTATTGTATCTCTATATGTATCGTAAGGAACTGATTTACTACGGTGCTATAGGCAAAAACAGAGGGGTTTCAAACTTCATGCAGACACTTGTATTCTGTATGTGAAACAGTTATAAAATCAATCAATCAGATTGTGATAATATTCACGTAATGAACATCACCGATTGAAATACTAAAGAACTAAAGCTTAATTTTCAGTCACAGTCAGTTCATAATTTCGAAAGAATACATATTTTGGCTTTGAGAACTTTGATATCTCATGATATAGTCAGTCCATTTTTTCATTTTTTACAATAGGCGAGATTACTTATTTCTGGAAAAAATACCACAATCTCCAAAATGATGAGAAAAATGGTTGATTAAAAAAAAAATCTCCCAAAATAAATTCCCGAAGAAATATTTCTGTTTGAGCACTGCGGAAACCGCGTCGCGATGTGGCATAAGTTCTGAACTATCGCCGAGAGGCCTAGAGAATTGATTGATTAGTGAGAGATAAAAAACTATGGCACGTTGTTGACTGGATCCAATCACAGAAAAATGTTTTACAGCGTTGCCAAGAGTTCAAAAATTGCACAAGTAACCCCTTCACCACACTCACCCACTTCACACCTTTATGCGCATTTCGATAACTCAGTTATCATCATCAGTAGTTACTTGGTTATCGAAATACGCATACACGTGTGGAGTAAGTGTAGTGGACGAGTTAACAGTGCAATTTCGGATTGTGCTATACCACAGCGCTTAGCCAGTCTTCTTGTCAAACGTTATTCTTAATATTTCTTCGCAATTTGAGCAGGCGAAAACGAAATGATATAGCACTCGGTATATATATTCTTTCATATATATTATTGAAGAATAACTGAATCAAAAACTGATTATGAAATACGGAATCTCAATTTCAATATAATACTTATATGCTGACAATATTTCCATTTAATTCATAGGAAGAAACTTAATAACATTTACTCAGAAGCTCCGAAAAATAGTAAAACTGGCAACTTACTGATATCTATTGGAAACTTCAGATATAAATGACTCGGACTGAAAACAGAAAACATCGACTAATGCTATATATCTTTACCACTTTCTCCCTCGCAGTGTGTGCGGAGAAAAAGAGTGTTGTTAATTTTTCTCGAAATTTGGTCAGGTGTACCACAATGAATGGCCAAATTGTAACATAATACCTATAACATGGGCAAATATTTTAAAATGAAAGCTGGAAATAACAATGGATTTTTGTAATAAAAAACTTGTTGCATTTGCAAGTTTAGTGGTATCAATATCAAAATGAAAAAAATCACATCTGATGCAAATTACCCGCTCTAATCCATTTCATATATTATGTATAATCATTAGATTTTTTCTATTGCTTTCTTTTCTGTTCTTTTCCAACAAAAAATCTCAATCTCAATACTGGAATATGTTATTGTCAATTCAATGAGGAGGGGAGTGGAGAGTGGAGGGAGGAGGGAGGAGGAGGGAGGAGAGTGGAGGGGGGGGAGTGGAGAGGGGAGGGAGTGGAGAGGAGGGAGGAGGAGGGAGGGAGGAGGGAGATGGAGAGGAGAGGAGGGAGAGTGGAGGAGAGGGAGGGAGGAGGAGTGGAGGGAGAGGGGGAGGAGAGGAGGGAGGAGAGGGAGGAGGGAGAGGGGAGGGAGGGAGGAGGGAGGAGAGAGGAGAGGGAGGAGGGGGGGAGAGGGAGGGAGGGGAGAGGAGAGGAGGAGAGGGAGGTGGAGGAGAGGAGGGGGGGAGGGAGGGAGGAGGAGAGGGAGGGAGAGGGGGTGGAGAGGAGGAGGAGTGGGGGAGGGGGAGGAGAGGGGGGAGGGGGAGAGGGAGAGGGAGAGGGGGGGAGAGGAGGGAGAGGGAGGAGGAGGGAGGGAGGGAGGGAGGGAGGGAGGGAGGGAGAGGAGAGGAGGAGGAGGAGGGAGGGAGAGGGGGGGAGGAGGAGGGTGGAGGGAGGGGAGAGAGGAGAGGGAAGGGAGGGGGGGAGGGAGGAGGGAGGGAGAGGAGGGAGGAGGGAGTGGAGAAGAGGGAGAGGAGAGGGAGAGCGGGACGGAGGAGAGGAGAGTGAGGGGGGAAAGGAGGGGGAGGAGCGGAGGAGGGGAGGGGAGGAAAGCCGAGGAGCGAGACAGCGGGGGGCCCGGGAAAAAGGAGGAACGAGGAGGAGGAGGGGGGCCGGGAAAACGAGGAGCGAGAGCGGGGAAAACGGCCGGGGAAAAGGGGCCACCCGGGAAAACGAGACCCGGGGAAAACGAGCGGGGGAAAGGGGCCGAGCGAGAGCGAGAGCGGCCGAGCGGGGGAAAAGCCGAGGGGAGCCGAGCGAGGGGAGCCGAGGAAACCGAAAACGAGCCGAGCGGAGCCGAGCGAGGAGCCGAGCCGGGGCCGGGAAAGGGAAAGGGAGCAGGCCGGGAAAAAGGGGGCCGGGGCGGGGGGCGGCCGGCCGGGGGGGCCGGGGGGGGAAAGCCGGGAAAGGGGCCGGGGCCGGGAAAAGCAAAGGGGCGGAAACGACCCGGGAGGGGCGGGCGGAGCCGGGGGGCCGGGACGGGCCGGAAAGCGGGGCGGGGCGGGGCACGAGAGCGAGACGAGCGAAAACGAGGAAAGCCGAGACGGGGAGCCGAGAGCCGAGAAAGCGAGGGCCGAGAGCGAGAACGGGCCGAGGAGCGAGAGCGGAGCCGGGGCCGAGAGCCGAGCGAGAGCGAGAAACGAGCGAGGAAAGCCGAGCCGAGCCGGCCGAGAGCCGAACCCGGGAGCGAGAGCGAGAGCCGAGAGCCGAGACCCGGGAGCCGAGAGCGAGAGGGCGAGAGCCGAGTCGAGAGCGGCCGAGAGCCGGGGGAAAGTCGGAGCGAGAAAGGGGGAGAGCGGGGCCGAGAGCGAGACGGGGTGAGAGCCGAGGGGAAAAGAGCGAGAGTGGGGGAGTCGAGAGGAGTCAAAAATGGAGGAAAAGGAGAGCGAGAGTCGGGGCGAGAGCCGAGAGTCGAGAGCCGGGGCCGAGAGCGAGAGTCGGGGAAAAGGGAAAGGCCGAGGCGAGAGCGAGAGCGAGAGCGGGGAGCGGAGGGAGTCGAGAGGGGGGCCGGGGGGGCGAGACCCGGGAGCCGGGGGAGGAAAGCCGAGAGCGGAGCGAGAGTCGGGAAAGGAAAGCGGGAGCGGGAAAAGGCGAGAGTGGGAGAGTCGAGAGCCGGAGCCGAGAGCCGAGAGCGGGGGCCCCAGGCCGGTCAAAAATGAAATGAGAGCGAAATGAGAGCGAGGGTCGAGAGCCGAGAGCCGAGAGGGGGCGAGGAAAGCCGAGAGTCGGGGAGGGAAAGAGCCGAGGAAAGCCGAGGAGTCGGAGTCGAGAGTCGAGAGTCGAGAGTCGAGAGTCGAGAGTCGAGAGTCGAGAGTCGAGAGTCGAGAGTCGAGAGTCGAGAGTCGAGGTCGAGGTCGAGGGTCGAGGGTCGAGGGTCGAGAGTCGAGAGTCGAGAGTCGAGAGTCGAGAGTCGAGGGTCGAGGGTCGAGGGTCGAGGGTCGAGGGTCGAGGGTCGAGGGTCGAGGGCGGGGTCGAGGGTCGAGGGTCGAGGGTCGAGGAGGTCGAGGGTCGGGGTCGGGGGTCGGGGGTGGGTCGGGAGTCGGGGTCGGGGGGTCGGGGTCGGGGGTCGGGGGTCGGGGCGGGTCGAGGGTCGAGGGTCGAGAGTCGAGAGTCGAGAGTCGAGAGTCGAGAGTCGAGAGTCGAGAGTCGGCGAGGAGTCGAGAGTCGAGAGTCGAGAGTCGAGAGTCGAGAGTCGAGAGTCGAGGAGTCGAGAGTCGAGAGTCGAGAGTCGAAGTCGAGAGTCGAGGAGTCGAGAGTCGAGAGTCGAGAAGTCGAGAGTCGAGTCGAGAGTCGAGGTCGAGGAGTCGAGAGTCGAGAGTCGAGAGTCGATCGAGAGTCGAGTCGAGTCGAGAGTCGAGGAGTCGAGTCGAGTCGAGAGTCGAGAGTCGAGTCGAGTCGAGTGAGTCGAGAGTCGAGAGTCGAGAGTCGAGAGTCGAGAGTCGAGAGTCGAGAGTCGAGAGTCGAGAGTCGAGAGTCGAGAGTCGAGAGTCGAGAGTCGAGAGTCGAGAGTCGAGAGTCGAGAGTCGAGAGTCGAGAGTCGAGAGTCGAGAGTCGAGAGTCGAGAGTCGAGAGTCGAATGTCGAATGTGGAATGTGGAATGTGGAATGTGGAATGTTGAATGTTGAATGTTGAAAGGTGAATGTTGTAAGTTGAAAGGTGAATGTTGTAAGTTGAATGTTGTAAGTTGAATGTTGGAAGTTGAATGTTGGAAGTTGAATGTCGGAAGTTGAATGTTGAATGTTGAAAAAGGTGAAGTTGAAAGTTGAAAGGTGAATGTTGAAAGTTGAATGTTGAAAGTTGAAAGTTGAAAGTTGAATGTTGAAAGTTGAAAGTTGAAAGTTGAAAGTTGAAAGTTGAATGTTGAAAGTTGAATGTTGAAAGTTGAATGTTGAATGTTGAAAGTTGAATGTTGAAAGTTGAATGTTGAAAGTTGAATGTTGAAAGTTGAATGTAGAAAGTTTAATGTTGGAAGTTCAATGTTGAAAGTTTGATGTTCAAAGTTTAATGTTCAAAGTTTAATGTTCAAAGTTTAATGTTCAAAGTTTAATGTTCAGAGTTAAATGTTCAAAGTTTAATGTTGAGAGTTGAATGTTGAAAATTGGAGACAAAAGTTGAAAATGTTTCTGGATTAAGAAATATATCAGATAAAGTATGGACATTTTATTCAGCTTCACGTGTTAGTTTGGTTCAAATTTCGCATTCAAAATTTGACCCATTTTCACTTATCCCATCGACATATATGCTGCCAAGTTTTCGGAATTCGAAAGACAGTGTATCATGACATTATTAAAAGAGAAAAAACAAAATGTAGTGTAGGTTTAGTGATTATTTTTCGATTCTATTCAAACTGGATTTGTAGGGGTTTTTGCAGTCGTAGATTATATTTTTTTTTGTACAAATAAAAAAGGGTAATAGAGGCTTAATTTTCTGAATATGGTTTGAATCGATTGAAAATTGGTAAGTGGGGTGTTTTAGAGCCAGAGATCATTATTTTCTCGAGGGTAATATTATAAGTTCTAGGGGTTTTATCGAAAGTAATATCATAAATGCTAGGGATTTGTCGCTCAATTTTTTTTTGAAATTTTCTAGAGATTATTTCGCCTGGAAATTTCATCAAGTGCGATTTGCGGTGGTTTAATTTTGAAGCTTGAGTGGTTTAATCTTTGATAATGAGGACGCAAATTGCACGAGTTGAATTTTTTAGAGGCGAAATGCGTGAGGAATTTTTTTCAAAAAGTTGCTATAAAATCCTCTAGTACGAATGATATTTGATGAGGATATTTCTCGAATCACATTTGAAACTGGATAAAATTTCCAGAATTCATGTTACATTTGAATTTTCAACGGGGAAAATCACAACAATTATTCTTGTTTCAAAATGAAGGAGTCGTGTTCATTTCTAAATGCTTTGTTTCTCAGATTCGTTCGTTTACAATGATCATTTACTGTTCTTGAACTCGCCCAAAAACCTGAAATATATATAAATTTTTCACTATCAAATGGAATATATTTGTATCACAAACCGATTTAAAAAAAATTGAGATTGACGCGCTATCCACTAATCCACGAGGATTGTTGTTGATGTTATGAGAATAACGGGTTTCAATTATTCATTGCCTTACTCAAAAACAACCTGAGGATTTTAACATGAAGCAGAAAGTATTTTCCAATTAAAAGATCAAATAACTGTAATAGTGAGTTGAGAATCTCCTATTCAATCAATTTTGCATTTCCTGATTTCCTAAATAGGAAATTGAATGTGTTCACATATAATTTTTACCTGACCTTAGTGCCGTTTTGTCGCAAAACAATATCGAATAGACTATTAAACTGATCTGATTGGTTCTATGTTTGAAATTTCGGCCATTTGATTGTCTCAAAAATAATGAGGGGAAATAGTCGTTCAAAAATTGTTAGAATTTTTGAAAAAGCATTTTGCCTGGAAATTTTACGAAACTTGAGTGTTTCAGTATTTGGTAATAAGGCTTTGAAATTTCCTAGAAATAAAATGCTTGAGGGAAAATTTGAAATAAAATGCTCTAGCACGAAAAATGCTTGATGAAAATGAAATAATCAAAAATTGATTTGTTTGAAAATATGAACAGGATGTTCATAAAATCAGATCAATTGAGAATGTTTCCTATTTCAATAATCGAAAAGGAACAAAATCACAATATATGGGCACCGACTGGCGCTTGAACACTCGCAACCTTGATTTATGATTATACTTGATTCCTTTCAACAATTTTCAAAAATGCAATTGAGACAGAAGTATGTGGCATATCGATAGCCAGCTACTTTCATCAAAAATAAAAAAATATTTTTTATTTTTGATGAAAGTAGCTGGCTATCGATATGTCACAGACTTCTGTCTCTATTGCAAATTTTTCTCCTGAGACTCAGGAGGACATTTGGTGTTGTCCATTCCGCTAATTCAATCCTAGTGAAAGCTACGAAGTGTCAGCCTGAGTGAGGTGGTTATTATTCATCCATTTCGCAACAAACATTTGCAAAGTACCTTGTAGGACTTTGCACGTTTATCCATTGGATGTCATTCAACGTCCGTCGAAGTATTAGCCAGGAAAGTAGTTGATTTTTTATGGATATTCGACCGACGTACACCTATTGTATTGGTTCTCCTAGTCAACAGTTTCACTAGGAGGATAAGGCCCATTTTTAGTGTTTTTACCAAAATGATTGGCCATTAATAATTTAGTAGATTTTTTTTTTTTTATTAAGATTGATTTCGATTATTTTCACTTCGCTACCTTTTTTTTAATACGTTTAACTTTTTCAACTTTAATATTTTTCACCAATGAAACTATTTTCAAAATCCCAAACATGGTGAGTTTTAAATTTATTTTATTGAATTCTTTCTCACTGAGGGGACTTTTTATTTAGTGATTCATTTCAATTTAAAATTATTTCTGACTACAAAGCTTATGATGAGAGAAATTTAATTTCGTTGATGAATTCACAGTTTATTGCCTAATCTCAGCCATCACATCGAATGAGTGATTATTCACGACCAACCATAAAGATATTGGTACGCTTTATTTTATTTTTGGAATTTGAGCAGGAATAGTACGAACATCCCTAAGAATTTCAATTCTAGCTGAGTAAGGAAATCCTGGAACATTGATTGGTAGCGATCAAATTCACAATGTATTTGTAACAGTCCATGCTTTCATCCAATTTTTTTTTATGGTTACACCAATTATAATTGGTTGATTTGGAAATTGACTAGTCCCTTTAATATTAGGTGCCCCAGAATAAATAACATAAGATTTTTGTTACTCTCACCATCGCTATTTTTTCTAATTATAAGAAGGATTGTAGAAAGAGGGGCTGAACAGATTGAACTGTTTACCCTCCACTTTCTGCTAATATTGCCCATAGGGGATCATCTGTAGATTTGGCTATTTTTAGACTTCATTTAGACGGAAATCCCCCCTATTCTGGGTGCAATTAATTTTATTAACACAATTATTGATATACGACCCACATGAATGACAATAGATTGAATTTTTTGATTTTGAAAAGCATCGGACCATAAATAGAAAAACCTGTTCTCCATTTTGAAACACCATCGTCTTGAATTCTAGAAAAATATTTATCCCTGACCGCAAACTCTCCTTGACACTGATTTTGGGAGGAACAGGACCTTAATAACAGAACCCTTATTGCCATTTTGTTTTTTCTTAAGTCGATTGGTTCACTGGACTGGTTCACTTTGTTCACTCTATCGTATAAGTTAGTATAAGTTAGTTCATAATTCATATTATCATATTACCAAATATTCCTAACCTTTATTTCACGTAAGCTTAATTTATCTTCAACTCCAAATTATACCTACAACTTACTTGATATAATAAATACTGACTGGGAGCAATCAAAGGCTTCTAGCCTCGTTTCAAAATTTCCCACGAAAATCAACAGTTGAGGTGACACATACTTGCCTCGAGGGACAGAACAGCTCGATCGGCGAGAGAGAGCAAATCGGTATTTTCAAATTAAGGTGATAACAAACTCCTTATTGCAAAAGTGTGTGTATTTCCACGATTCCACCTGAGATCAACTGGAAAGAACTAGAGAAGATAAAAGGAAGAGAATTCGTCTGGTCAGTGTTTCTCTCAACTATCGCAAATATTTCTTATTTTAATAAATTACAAATTTTATTCGTAACCAGCGTTTCACCCAACACACTTAAAGTACCAATATTTGTTTTCACATATGATGCAAGTCAAGGTAATATAAAACATGTAGAAGGTGAGTGGAAATAGATGTTAGGCAATTTAAATCAGTTTCATTAATGATGAAGAACACCAATAGTGCTTATATTATGCTCTCGATTATATACCTCGAAATTAATTCGGCCAATCAAATGCACTCATCTAAGCAATCAAATCCGAAATATCATGTTGCTTGTATATTCACGAATATACATGCTACTTGCTATGAAACAGGTATTTACCTTTGTTTATATCAGAATAATTCACTCACTGTCAAATGATATCCAATTCACTATCAAATTAAAGAAATTGGCGTTTCGGAAACACTTCTTCAAAATAAATTCGAAAAATCGTAGAGAAAGTTACACCAGTAATAACTAAAAAAACAAAAAAATATATATGGGACCTATTCCAGCTCGGTATACCACTTGTGATATATATTTTGGGTGGAGTATACATACTTTGATATTTTTCCGCCAATATTGTTGCAAAAATACCACTCGCCCAAAAAATGTCAAAGTATACCCACCAAATATCCATCACTTGTGATATAACTACTAGAAATGTTCTGTTCATGTATGATATATTGCATATTGTTGAATATAAAACACGTAGGCAGTTGAGCTGTTTGAGGAGCTGACGTTTTTTGATATGTAAATGTGTATTTGGGAACAATTGGAGGTTTATACGGTATAAGTTTGTTTGAGTACTCGACGTTTTTGATATGTGTGTATTTGGGGACAATTGAACGCTTTATACTTGGGGACTCTTTTCCATTGCGAAGTTGTATAGACTACTAATAAGTCCCAAGCAGTTATTCAAAACAACTATTTCCATTAAATATAATATCATCATCATCATCATCATTGGAAGAACCATCTTATTTGAATTCAACAGACCGTATCATCACGGAATATATATGATATAATTTCCGTGCTGATTGATAAATGACACTTCTCACCACCACAATGAATTTATAGTTTTCAATGAAAATCTAAATGTTTTTTCTCTGCCTTTAGACCAGGGCCAATCATTTTTGAAACAAAAAAAATATGAGCAGTATGTAGATGGTCGGGAAATTTAGGGTAAATTATAAGTAAATTGAAAAAAAAATAAGACGACTGAGTAAAAGTTCCGGAAGGTGGGTGCGGGTAGCTAAGTATACGTTTTCAGGGTTGGATATTGGTTTTTTACGATTTGTGGCTGAAATATACAACCTATTGTGAAAAATTCAATGTAGTAGATGGATAAAAAATCTTAAACTTTTTCATGGATCATTTTTCAACATAACCTCAAAATTAACGAGAATAACGCTAAAAATAGTTTTTTCCGTTTTTAATTTTTATTTCCAGCAAAAAAAAAATGTTATAAAACTTGATGAAAACGTTCTTTCTTGTATTTGAAATAAGCTGTGATTTTTTCAAAGCAAAATATTTATTTTTCGATTGTATACAAAATTAAATACAAAAAGAGGACTAATTTTCAATAAAAAATGCTGGTTTACAAATTTCAATTTTTTTCAACTTTGTCAGTGCTCATTTTCTTTGTTGAAATTTCGACTTCAAGATGGCATGATCAAAATATATTGTTCGTATGGAAAAATATCATTAAATATGCAAAACACCAAAATAAACTAATATGATTTGATGAAAAACGAAAAGTTTTTCGTTTGCAAAAAGTGTGGCACTAATATTGTTTGATGTAGTGTGGTAAACAAAGGTAGAAGATTCAATTGTCAAACTTGGCTTGGTAATCAATTAACAGCTACGGATTGGGGATGGAAACATCATGTTAATGGTACCATACATACATTCACAGAGAAAGAATCAATTCCCGAAAAATTGCTGAAAATTATCTGCTGTAGTTGCGAAACAAGATGCAATAATAAAAGATGTGGCTGTCGCAAACTGGCTTGAGATGCAGAAATTTGTGCTCTAATTGTCATGGTTAGGAAATCTGTTTAGATTCTGAAAAACCGTCGTACAATTCCGGGGATATCGAAAACGAAAACATTTCACACTGCCCAATAATTTTAAATCAAAATAATAGTGAACTCAAAAATATAGAACTGAAAGAAATCGAAGGGTTAGAAGATGAACCCGAATAAAACGGAAGCTGCATTAGTTCTGATGATGAAGAGCGACCTACAATGTTTTCGGTAATTTCAAAAGCATTAACAAATAATTGAATGTAAATGACATCATATTACATGAAAATTGATCTTTTTTGTCAATTTCAACGCTTATTCACAATAAAAAATAAGAAAGTCCCAGGATTACTAAAAAATCGATTATGAAAGAGCAGTTTTTTTTTTTGTTTTTTGCATTTTTAACGATATTTTTCCTTGCGAACAATATATTTTTATCCTGAAGTCGAGGTTTCAACGAAGAATATGAGCACTGAAAAAGTAAAATAATTTAAAATTCATAAACCAACTTTTTTTATTGAAAATTAGTCTTTTTTTTTAATTAAATCGTATAAAATCGAAAAATAAATATTTGTCTTTGAAAAAATTACAGCTTAGTTTGAAAACAAAAAGAACGTTTTCACCAAGCTTCATGAAACTTTTTATTTTTCTGCAAGAGATAAAAAAATTTAAAACTAAAAAAAACGTTTTGCATATTTCAGCCACACATCGTAAAAAACCAATATACAACCCTCAAAACGTATATTTAGCTACCCCCACCCCCTTCCGGTACTTTTACTAGGTCGTCTTGATTTTTCTCACTTCACTTATAATCTTACCTGAATTTTCCGACCACCCACATACTGCTAAGGATTTTCCATCAGTTCGGGTATTTAAAATCTGAGAGGCAAATATGTATTTTTTTCAGAGATGAAGATTATTCAAATGCATATTATACTTACTACTTCATTGATATATTAAAAACATCAGTTCCAATGAATATCTTACTGAATGGCCGATACGATTGTCTTATATTTGTTTTGCCCCTGTTTTGCTCATGTGATTTTCAATAGTACAATATTAAATACAACAATTCTCAGAATAAATCCTGCTGCTCACAAAGTTAACTTGGATTTCGCAGCGGATCTGTTGAATATGTCGGTGAAGTATGAAATGAATGTAAAAATTTTAGTCCTGCCACTTGAAGGGAATGGTGATGCTAACATAACTACGAGTAAGATATAAATTCGATTTTATTATAATCACGAAAAGCTTTCCTCTTAGTGGAAATCAAATATGAATTTTTTTAAATTCCTTATTTTCTTTATCACAGAACATAATTTGTTTCTGGATTCAAGTTGAGAAAAATTTAAGTATTTATAAAAAAATAAGCAAATACACCTCTCAACTTTCAGAGCTACTTCAACTTCTTTTTCAGCTCGTGCAGATTTTGCATATGAATTCACTTTTGAACTGAAAACAATCGATGGCGAAGAATATATGAACTTAGATAAACAGAATATTGACTTCAGTATGGAGAGGGTTTATTTCAATTTCGACAATATTTTCAATGGTGATGATGAACTTGGTAAGTTACTTATTCTTTGGTACCAATTTCTTGGCTTGTTGGTATATTTGTGAAAGCATATTGATGAAAAGCATATCCATAGATGAAAGTTAGTTGCGGGAGAATTGAATATAGCTTTTTTGGAACACACACAAACTTCAACATGTTGTGTTTGAATATATTGTATGGCAAACTTTTTCTATAAAATTTTGGATGAATTCTCGTTAACCACGTTCTCAATAATTTCAACTGAAACTGTAATTTTCTACACGAAGCCAGAATGAGGCAAATGCGTGGGTTTGAGGGTTTTGTTTTCTTTTTTAATACAAGAAAATCCTACGAGGCAAGAGAGTACTGGATCTTCTTTCATTACCAGTTTATTCTTCAGAATGTTCGAATATTTTATCAAGAGTGTATCAGATTATTTGATATTCGTGGTTGGGATTCTATTGTTGATATACTCTTTCTCAGGTGCTAATACTAACAAGCTCCTCAATGAGGGATGGAAGTCGATTGTGAATGAACTCAAGCCAGCTATTGATTATTTCGATGGAAAATACTTCTTTATATGGACAGACTTTGACGTGTGTCGAATTCTATAACTTTATATTTGACAACTACTTTTTCTTATAAAGGATGATTCTCAACAGAGAAGAATCAATCAATGTAATAAGTATTTCCCAACATTCTCCCCCTTTTGCAATTTGAACTCTAAAAAAACCTTGAAACAAAATTGCAAAGTATTGAACTCTAACTAATGATTAATTGAAACCAAATCGATTGGGAACATGTACGGTTCTTCCAAGGCTTATGACGACTGATTTATCCTCTTCATTTTTCAAAATCTTCAGATTATCTTCTTTCTTCCCAGCAGTTTTTCCTCTTTTCTTTTCTTCATCTCCTTCTGTCTCTCCTGACCTCATCTCTGACTTCTTCGAAGACTTGAATCATATGCTTTTTCCTTCCCCAGAAATCTCCAATGGATGAAGTCTTTGGAATGGTTGGAGGATTTCACCATTACGAACCGGGAAATCCTAGCTATCCCGTCTCTGCCAGGTATTACCTCTATTATTCTTCCTAGAGGCCGGTTCAATCGTTTCACATTGTCTGAAGCAACATTAACAATGTCACCAACGTTCAAGGTGCTAGTTTTTCAATGACCAGAGTGTACTTATTCTGCCAGGTAATCTTTTCTGAATCGAGTTCTGATGCCATCCTGACCTTTTGTGAATACAAAAAACGTGATATTATATGGTTTCAATCGATGTTGTCTAGATCAGGGGTTTCGTTAGAAGGTAGGTCTTGTATAAACATTGCAGGACTCAATGGTATCAGATCTTCGTTTTCAGAAATAAAGTTAGTGGTCGACTATTGATGATGGACTCACACTCACAAAGAATTGTCATCATTTCTTCAAAATTGACCACAGATCTTCCCAAATTCCTCCTCAGAAGTTCTTCGATAATCCTAACCAATCGTACTCACCATTTTTCCCACCAGGCGGCGGTAGGAGGATTAAAGATCCATTTTATCTGTTTTGCTGAAAAATACTTTTCAATTTGATACCATTCAATATTCTTCAGCAAATTATTAGCCCTAACAAAGTTCGTTCCGTTATCGGAATATATGGTAGATACTCTTCCTCTTCTCGCGAGAAACCTTCTCAAAGCAAGAAGAAAACTGTCTGTTGAAAGGGAATTTACTAGCTCTAGATGAATTGTTCTATATAAGGCACAGGTGAATAGAAAAATCCAAACCTTCTCACCTTCTTTCAAGAGCAAGGGCCCTACCAGATCAACACCAGAAATTTCAAAAGCTACAGCTTGATTCATTCTGTTTTTTGGGAGTGGTGCAATTGGTGTATCTATGGGCTTACTAGTGAATCTCTTACAAATTGTACATTTTGATATGATTTTCTTCACAGTTCGCCTTCCTCTCCAGATCTGAAACGTTTCTCTTGAAATACAAAGAAGTGTTCGAACTCCTGCATGTTGATTGATTTCATGATGTTCAAATATAAATTTTTCAACCAAAACATGTTCCGATGGAAGAATTATTGGGAATTTTAAATTATGTGGGTCTTCTCCGAGAATCAAGCGTGTTTTCATTCTCAAGATCCCTTCTTCATCATCAATAAGTTCCAAATTCTAAATTTTAAGAAAGAATTTTTGGCATATTTAATTTTATCATACGTTAGCTGTCCCTCTCTTTTCGATAGAAATTTCTTCGAAATATTATTATAAAATATCCAAATCCATGCAATGGTTCTTATGATTTTGGAAAATTTAGAAAAATAGCATAACCTCCTTATGAAATCATTTTCATGTACCACATTACTCACTGTTGCCTTTTTTCTTTCTTCCACCACTACATTTTCTGCATACTCGAATATCGAATTTGGCCAGCAGTCATGATCTTTTCTCAACCATTGCGGGCCTTCCCACCATTTATTTTCTACTAGAGCTCCCCACTGTAACCTCGAGAAGCCACATCAGCAGGATTTATATCACCCGGAACATAATTCCAATGATCTGCATCTGTTACGGAACGTTTGTTGTTTGTTGTTTGTTTTCCACGTACCCACAGTCTCGATCCATGTCAAGGCTATCGTGGGATCAGTCCAATAAAAATATTTCAGAATACTGAGCGCCCGAACTTTCTTGATAGCTTGGCCTAATCTAACTCCAATAACACAAGCTAATAATTCTAATCTAGGAATCGTGATATTTTTCGGTGCAATTATCGACTCTGCCTGTAACATTTGTACATAGAAGATTCCATCTATTCCCATTCTTATAAAAAACACAAGATGCATACGCAACTTTGCTTGCGTCACAGAAAATATGTATTGTGGAATTCTCGACATCTAATTGTTTTCTAAAGCTGAGTGATCTGGGAACTTTACACAAAGAAAGGAACTGAGTCTGTTTCAACCAAGTGTTGAATCGCTTCATTAATATCTCCAGTAATTCACTGTGCCGTCTAGTTTTCAACTGCCATGTATCTTGTAATTAAATTTTCGGAATCAAAGTGAATGGGCAGGTAAATCCTATGGGATCGAGAATCCGTTAAGCAACAGATAGTGAGCCGCATCTTGTTTTCGGAATATTCTGTAACTCACTAAATGCACCCGAATCATAAGAAATAATGTCATTCCTTTTGTTCCATAGATCCTCAATACAGAAATTTCATTTTTCCCAACAAAACCACATAAATCATTTTCTACATCGGATACCCAATCTCTGAGATTAAAATTACGTGATGACATCAATTCTTTTGATTCTCTAACAAATTTCTCCAAATCTTGTTTGTTATTGAAACTAGTGATACAGTTGTCGACATAAAATGATTCTTTCAATTTTTCAGCTGTATCTTTCAGAATATCTGGTGCACGTGACAAATGATGATTTATTGTAGCAGCTATCAAAAACGGGCTAGGTTTGACTCCAAAAACTACTCGGCAATATCAGTATATTTTCCGTTCGTTTTCTGTATGATTGGATCACCAAAAAAATCTCAAGAAATCCCATCATGAGGAGAAATACTGATTTGAAGGAAGTACTTTTCAATGTCAGCTGTAACCCCTATCATTCCTAATCTGAATGCCAGTAAGAGAATTGGTATGAGCTCAACTAAATTTGGTCCGGTTTGTAAACAATTATTCAAAGAATTTCCATTCACGTCTTGAACTGGATGAATTTCTGTAGTATTGCTCGACTCTTTGGAAACGGCATGATGAGGTAAGTACTGTAATGATTTTTTACCATAACCTTCTTCTTCTCTAATTTCCTCTATAATACTATTTTTTTTCCATTCAGTCAATACCTGTCCATGTGCTTAAAATTTCTGGAGATGTGACAGTTTTTTGGTTCTCGTTGATTGAAATTGTTTAATTGAAATATTTTATGGTATTCTCTTCTAGATCATTCTTGGTTTTCACGTTGGCTGGATCTTTTATCCCTAGAACATCCAAAGTCTACAAATCTGTTAGGGAACAATTGGTGACACCCGAAAATATCATTTCGTTTTTAAAATTTGTTTGTTGTCCCATCACAGTCCACTCAAAATGTGTTTCGATCGCAAAATGATGATCGTCTAAATTTTCAAGATTCCCTGTGATGAGTTTGCCGAAATGTCAGCACCCAACAATAACTCGATATCTTGTGGAGCATATTTGACAATGACTTCGTTCAGAATTATGTTCTTCCGTTTCAAGTGATTGATATATAACGAATCTTCTGAACGAATAATGTAATTACAAATTTTCTCTTGTTCGAGAACGGAAAGTTCCATTTCAAAATTTCTATCAAGGTTTTGAATCACTATATCGAAAATTCTATGGATTTTGAGAGGTGTTCGTAAACCTCCAAACACGCCCTGTATACCATTTTCTTTGCCACTTTTGACATATCCCAGATCTGTCACACATTTTGATAATATGTACGATATCTGTGACGCTGAATCAAGTAAAGCGCGAACAACCTTTTCTCTGTCTCTATTAACAAGTCTCACGAGTACTGTTTGTAATAATGTTTCAGTTCGGAGATCATTTGTTGGAACGTTCTCAACCTTTTGATTGGTGTCATTAGTATTAGAGTCAAAAGTATCGCTCACACACAAGTCAGAGCACATAATTGGGCAATGTCTCCTTGTACAAATAAAACATCTGATGAAAGCCTCACAGTTACGACTTGTATAATTTCTTTTTAAACATGTGAAACAAGCCCTCTTACTCATAACTTTGGCTTTCCTTTCTTCGAGTGTTAACTTTTGCGCTTTGAAACATTCCTGACCTGCATGTGATTTGTCACAGAACAAACATATAGAAACATTATCACCTCTTTTTTGTTGACTCTTCATATTCGCTGAATAGAGTGCGGAAGCTGTATATAATTCTGATCCACCTAGCTCTTGCTCCTTCTTTTGTCTTTGTTTGTCGACTTCTTTTCTATGCCAAAACTGGTTTGAGCAAGATTGATCCTTTCTTCTGACTCAACTTCTCTTCTTAAAAAATCTAGTAACATTGACAGAATATTAGTTTCATTGAAATTACATTCATTTTCTTCGCCCTCTTCAAATTTCTCATGTAGACTATCGGGATTCATGCTACGGTACCGCTCCCAAACTTTCAAAAGTTCCTCTGGTAATGCTGACTCAACTAAAGGAAAGAGCATTGCAGCATATTTATCACTAGTTACCCCAAGAGTTTCTAGTGCTCTCAATTGAGTTTTAACTTATCATATGAACTGGCCAAAGTCATACCTGTTTTGGTTTCCGTTGCTTGCTAGAGGACGAGATCTTATAACTCCCTGACATAAACCTCTATCAGAAATTCATCCCTGGCAAAACGTGCTTTCAACTGATCAATTGCTCAACCGTAGTTTGATCCGGAAGGAGGAAAGCTCTCGACTAAATCTCTGGCCACAGTACCTGGTTCAGTTGCTTGCAATAAATACTGAAACTTGTCTTCTGTATCTATTTCATCATCTTCATGTATGTTCTTGAAGTGGCCCCAAAAACCAATCGAGTTTTATCATAACCATCGAACTTCTTCAGTTCCAGTCGAAGAAAACGAAATTTTCTTCTGTTTTCTCCATCCCTATGATATGTAGAACTTTTCTGATCATCATGCACCGACTTCTCTTCCATAACAACTTCGCATTTGGACCTGTACTTTATAATTTCTTCTCTGTAGAATTCAATTTGGTCAAATTCCTGTGTGAGCTCTTCTTCACTTGGATTGCATCCAGTGTGAATGTCCTTTCACGCTCGTCTTTCAATTGTCTTAAGCGTGCTAGAACTTGGTCGTTGCTTACTGTCTTTGCTGTAAGTGCTATATCCAAACCTTCACTGATTTTCATGAAAAGTCCTCGTAGCTGCTCTCTTTCTCTCTTACAATTTTCTCATCGTCGATATGTCCTGTTACGGTCCCCACAAATATTGATTATTTCGATGGAAAGTACTTTTTTATATGGAGAGACTTTGACGTGTGTTGAATTCTATAATTTTTTATTTGACAACTACTTTTTCCTATACAGGATGATTCTCAACAGAGTAGAATTAATCAATAAAATAAGTATTTCCCAATACCAGCCATTGCAGAAACCATAGCAAAAGTAGCATCTTCTATTGTGAATGTTTATTTTTCCGAATTCCTTATAAATTTTTACTACCTTAATTTCAGATGAGTGAAATACAAATATGTTGAATTTCGAAGTTAATCATATGTCTAATCAGTCCACCGATTAATTGCAGAATAAACCCACGATATAAATATAGATATATATATATATAAATATATATATCTATATATATATATATATATATATATATATATATACATATTCGTTCACAACTGGATTATACTGGGAGACACTAGGGGGTGTCATAAAAAATAGTAAAAAAATTATTTCATCAAATTGGCCTTCCAATTTGATGCTGCGGATTTATTGATCAATTTTCCATAGTTTTCCATTTTTATCATTATTTGACCCCTCCATTCTAGATATAATAAAAATCACAAATACTGGAAATATCTACAAGGCATGAGACAAACGAGTTTACTTCTGGGAACTCCCAGCCAAAAGAGGAACTCCGAATACTAACAGTAATCCTAACATGCCACTACCTACTGGAAGGATACCTCCAGAAACCAGGATGTGTAGCGAAAGAAATGTTCAGATTCTGCAACATTCTCTCATACTACATAGCGTTGCGCTACTTCACCTAAGAGCAAATGAGATAAAGTAGAAAAATACACTCAACATGAAGCCATCCCACTTTATTCACTTCTGTAGAAGATCACAAACTGCATAGCAACAAATCTTCTAGGTTGCAGTGTAATCATTACCCTCAATCACATATATTACATTTGAGGAAATTAAAATTGAGTATCTCTCAGAATCCGAAAAATCAAAATCAAAAATAAACAAAACTTATCTACTCAAAAATCAATGAAATATTTGACATATTTAACAATTTAAAAAAAAACATTTAAAAAAATATCGGATTTTTATTTGAAAAATTGTATAGAGCATTGGAATCCAAAATTGGGAACAACAATGAAATTTCATTCGAAAACATGAATGAAAGAGGAAATGCAAATATTGAAAACATTTATTTTATTCAGAAAATTTTGTCAATTTGTGATTTTAACACAAAAAATATTCATTTCCAATTTCCAAATTAATTTTTCACAGAAGAAATGGGGGAAGTATACCCAAAATTCTCCTTCTATTCGACATCCTTTTCATGAAAATGGAATGGAGCGTAAAAATTTTTTTTGTCGAGTTGTCCCGTCCAGTAAGCGACAACTCTTTCAATACCTCGAAGTGTTCACCATTCATTACGGCAATTTCCCTACCTTAACAACACTTGAAATATCATCTTCACTAAGGTGGATGACATACAAAAATAAAAAATTATTAACGCGTTTTTTCTTTTAGTGACTATCTGTGGGCAGAAGAGTCAATTATAGGTTAGGTACTTCTGACAGACAATTGACATGCGTTCTGCCAGGCAAAACTGAAATGAGACTGATAACAGTGGTGCTGCTGCCAACATAAATTTTATTTGATTAAAGATTGGAAAAATTGAATGTGAGGTTGTTGTTGAAAAACTTTTCATACAACTTCAATAGATAGGAATAAATTTCTTAATCAACAGGCATAAGGTTCTACCAAACCATCCCAACATCCTTTGGTGACAGGAATTGAAACGATGATGATGATGATGATGATGATGAAGGAATTGAAACGATGATCAAATTCAAAATGAAAATGGCAAAAGAAGTGAACAGAAGTTTTTTGCTACAGTGCAGAACAAATCACATTCAACGACCACACATCACAGTTTCTACTAGACCTATTGAAAACTTACTCCTAAGATAAGAAGCACACATTACATCGTACAACAAAACTACAGGTGAGGAATGAAATTTCTAAATATTGAAATACTGTGAATAAAATTGAATACCTTCCTAACGTCCCTAGGCAGAAATAGAATGAATAACCTGTCGAACTTCTCAAGTTGACAACAACGCTATTACAACAACATTTTTCATAAAGTAAAATTAAAAAAATTGAATGACTTAAAACAATTCAATTCTGGAATAAAATTGAAAACGAACCCTAAATGGATGAAAAATATCTCCAACACAATCAATTCTGAATTCCGCAATGAACTATCAATAGGAAAAGACAATCATATAAAAATATTTTAATAGACGTAGATTACATCACGTTATATATCTCAGACCCAACACAGAGAAGTATCACTGTATCAAAAGCAACTAACATCATCACAAATCGCATTCATTACCCACAATACCAATAGTTGTTTCGGAATCAACAAAGAAAATAAATAAATAAAAAAAAAAGATAACCCATATCTAATCTCATCAATATCTAAATTCATCAAAAGAAATTATCATTAATAGTTCATCATATCTAGAGCTTCCTAATGAGTACAGGTGGCCCGCGTAACATACAGAGTGTCCAATATACAACCAAGAGCCTGTAACTCTCAGATGCCAGAGTGCGGAGTCCGCTAGTTTGCCACTGTCCAGAGAGAATGATGGCCATATACGTCACTATGACTCACAAATGATCCTTCATCTCTTTCTATTAGTGTCACCATGGAGAATGGACTCAAAGAGAGTAAACGTTTTCTGAGTAGCAGAGTCTATTCCCCATGACACAATGGTGAGACTAATAGAAAAAAATTGAAGATCATTTGTGAGTCATAGTGACGTATATGTCATGTCATGCAACCATTATCTCTGGAAAGTGGTGGACTAGCGCACTCCGCACTCTGGTATCTGAGAGTTACAGGCTCTTCAATGTATATTGGACCACTCTGTATGTTACGTGGGCCACCTGTACTCATGAACATGTACGTCACCATGGCGTGTTGATGCTACACGATTCTAATTGGCTAGAGCTTATCAGGACCCCCTATTCAGATAACGTTTACTCTCTTTGGAATATACTCTCCTACTCAGATAACGTTTACTCTCTTTGACCACTGTTATCAGTCTCATTTCAGTTTTGCCTGTCAGAAGGCATGTCAATTGTCTGTCAGATGTGATGTCAACTATCTGTCAGAAATACCTAACCTGTACTTGACTCTTCTGTCCACATTGGGGCAAGATATTTACTGAGAGAAATTGTAATAATTGTAATTTTAATGCTTAACTACTTCAGTCAAACTGAATGTATCATCGTTCATCCTTCATTATGTTACAACCATTATACTCTCACATCTTTATAATTATGCTCACCGAAGATGGAAGTCATATTCAACCTATTATTTTATAAAAACACTAACTGTAATTTTCAGACTATTGTAGTTTTCCTGATGTTGGAAATAATTAATAAAATTTCCGAAAGCTGGGACAGCCTTTGAAGAGTTCTCTCTAAATTGCTGCAAAACCCCACTTTTCACTGGTTCCATCCCTAACTAGTCAGCAACAACTACCCGTTCTGTATCGAATCGAAATCGAAATCGAAACCAAATCGGAATGTATTTATTGCCTATTTAACAAGTCTAAGGTAAGATTATGGTTCAAACATACAAAACACAAAATATATACATATATACAACGATCTTCACACAGGAGACCCGTCGAGGGATATATACAATTTTATGGGGTATGGGAGTGGGAGGGAACACATACATCTGTCTCACTTTGTCCCCATAGTGAGAAGATGCCTGTCTCAACTCTAAATGCTGCGCACGATTCCGATAGTGAAAACAGTGGAAGGCACCCCCGCTGGTGTAAACGGATTTACTCGCATTTTTTGACATTTTCTGCTGATAATTGATAGCTTCAAATGCATCTCCTGCAAGCGCCTAAATACATGTTTTTTATATTTATAGGTTGTCAGAAAATTAAGAGGGTTTTAAATTTTGTAGTTGTAATATTATTTGAGACTTACCAGAAAAAGTGAGAATAAAAAACTGGTTTTTAATTTATATCGTGAGATCTAGTTTATGTGAATTGAAAGCTCTACCATCTGAGCTATTGCAGACATAGGTTCCGTCCGCTAATTAATGAATTCACAACGTACACCATTCATGAAGACTACAGCAACGTGACGAAATTCGGATAGTTCCACTTTGTCAATAATTCCGCTGAGTGGAAGGTGCTCGACGGTACGATCGTGCCGAGTAGACAAGAATAACACAAAAAAAAGATAACGCTGCCAGTCGCGAAGATAGATTTCAGAATTCATTTGTTCATTCCTAAATTGCCATCAAGCAATCTAACGATCCGTGTGTCAGAAAAATGAAGACATATTTTTATTGGAATACACAAACGTTTATATTTTTTGTATGAATCATAATTGAACTATCAAAAGTTGAAGAATTATTGAGATCTCCCGGGATGCTTTCTCATATTTTTGTTCGATCTGACTCCAAATGAAGGAAAGAAATGTAACCAAATTGATTTCTTTTCATTTCTATTTACCTATAGAATTTCATAAGGAGATATCAAAAAGTTGGAAATTCAGATCCAAAACTCTTCTGCAAATACAAAAGTTCACTCAGCTTTTGAACGAAAACACACTAGGATATAAACAATACTTGAGTTTCAATCTTAAAATCACTCCAAGAAATAATAATCAACTGCATGAGGAGTGAAAGTCCTTTCAACAGTTTATTATTATTAATTTTATAATCCATCAATTCTTCTTCTCCAGCAATTCTCCCACTTCCTTGTCACCAACGCCATCTTTGAATCTGTCACTATCGCATCTGTAATTTTTTCAAATATCTTACGATTCCATCGAAACCGCAACAAAACCAAAATTCACTATCTAGTTCCTTTCAAAATATGTCTCATAGTACAAGCCACGCTGCTTCTATATTTTTTCAAAATTTAGTTTCACCAATTTAATGATAATCGTAAATCTAACAACATTTCACACAACTTGACACTTGACAGCGAACATTGTCTCATCAAGGCATTGAAAATTACATTCAAAACATTTTAGAAAAGCACTAAACCGCTTTGCTTCATTATACAAATTTTAACTGAAATACAGAATTTTTATTAATCGATTTGAAATTGTCGGTAACACAGCAGTATGGAATTTAAATCAATAATTGGATATGTAGTTCAATTTCGATTCGAGAAAAGTCGAAATCAAATGACGTTCTGACCTGAAAAATGAAGTTTTCCATGGATTATCTGATTTTTAATATTGAACATGCCATGGAATCCAGAATGAGATGAAATCTTAAAAAAATCATAAAGTCAAAAATCCCTGTTGCGGTCCATGATATCCAAAAATGAAGGAGAGTACAGACGTTCAGTATACTTGGAACAAAATACTAAGAAAATCAAAGTTACTTGGAATTTTGTTTACGAACATTTCTGAATCTGCTTTTCAGTAATATACACATTTTTATGCAATCGTCGAATTATATCATTACTTTTTCCTTGAGAGCTGATAAATTACGCCCTATGTTGTTATAATAATTGTAATGTGTCAATGCAAATTGTACACTGGATCCATTTCACATCCATTTTTAAATTATATCCTGTTACATGAGTTACATTTTCTGATAGCTCATTCAAAGAGGATTTTTTGGCATAATATACTTGCAAATTGGATGCAGTAATTTCCAATGAATATTCTCAACACTAAAATATAATGGTAGAGTTGTTGTATTTGATAGGAAGTATACAATACTTCAGTGGAGTATTATGCCACTGAGTGTGCCATTCATGTTTTTCATGTCATCAAATGATAACAGTATTTTGTAACATCCAATCTAGACCTGCGAATTGGATGATGTTGAACAAAAACTCTCACATACAGAAATAGAGAAAAATGTAAAAATACAGATTGATCAAAATAGCTGATGTGATGATTGCCGTTTCAATCTGTACCGATAGATCCTGACTTAGTTTATTATGACTATTATTATTATTATAGTATTTCAACTTGGCATCCTCAGGCTTGATGTGAACTTCATTTATCCAGTGTGTTTCCTTGGGATATATAAGAGCTTTTCATTCTATGAATCTTTGCATTCTAGAAAATAGTTAGCTGCATTTTCAAATACTGACAGTCACACATCTTCATTCTGCTTTCAAAAAGGGATTATATTCTGACAATCATGCGATTCCCTGAATCACAGAGATAAAAAATGTATCTGCCAGGCGGATGATCTTCCACATTCAGCAAAAGGAACTCTGTATGTACTCTGATTCACCAAGTTAACCCGAAAATAAAGGTAAGTCTTGCTGAATAAATCCTCCTGAACACAAATTTTGGACAATCAATTTACCACTCGACTATATTATACAACCTATTATTTTGATAAGACGAAAATCTTCATACCTATATCGTATACAATATAACAATGTATATCATCCTGTTATTTTTTCATCTGCATAACCATCTCTGTTGGGTGTTTAACTATTTAGATAATTTCCTTTTTTTATTTTTTTTATTTATGTGTGCTCGCAACAGGTTCCTGTTTGCTATTTTTTTTGTTTCGACTCTCATCATTGAAAAATGACAGTGGTGTGAAAACAAAATTATTGAATTCAAAATTTGTAATAAAATTGGGTGTGTTGATCCCTGAAACCGGGTTATTTTCTAGAAGATATATATATATATATATATATATATATATATATAATATATATATATATATATAATATAATATTACAAGGGTTTATTGGGCTTTGGATTCTTAGTAAAAAGAAAGAGTTTCGTCCATTTTTTATTTGTTTTTTTTTTCGTAAATAATATACATAAAATATGGATATAACCAATTTGGTACGTACCTAGGCAGCATAAATGGGGAAGTGAAGTGTTGTGGTTCAACGCATCATGTGAATCGTTGTTTGTTTTTCATTTTTTCATTTTTATTGTTGGACATGTTGAAATACATGTGTCGGGGTCTTCTATCACTATTACTAAAGCCGAGTGTAGCCTGAAGGCTCTTACTCTTTGGACTCAAATAAGTGGGCAACAGTCATTCATTAATATAGAATTTTGACTGAACAAGGACTAGAGACCAGTCTCTAGCCCTTGCCATGATGGTGTTCCTCAAAAATGGCCGAGAAAAGAATTTTGATATCTAAATTTTGAAAAATATGTCTATCATATATCTATAGAGGATGCAGCTTTCACTACCCAGTATGGATTGGTAAGTTGTCCATCTCTCCAGAGAGCGCCTGGGACGTTTGAAGCGCGAGAGGTCGTCTATGTTGTAATTAGTGGCTTCCCTAACGAGGGGGTTCTCGTGGGTTATTGCGCAATCAAATACTTTCTGATTGCGATCTCTAATGATACTTCTGATGGAAGGCAGATTCAGGTTTTCGAAGATCCGATCTTTCCGCACGTACTATGGAGCGTTCGTCATCATCCGCAGAACCTTCATTTGGGCCCGTTCGAGGACACGAATGCTGGTTCTGAAGGTTTGGCCCCAGTCGGCTGAGGCATACAAAATAACAGGCCTGAATATCATTTTATAAATTATGACGTTGTTCTTGAGAGAAAGTTTACTTTTCCTGTTTATCATGGGATACAACGAGCAGATTTTCTTAGGAATTCTGTTCTTGACAATTTTGACGTGTGGTCTCCAGGTGAGCCGGCGATCCACCGTAACTCCCAGGTAATTAAATACATGGTTTTGCTATTCTGTCGTTCTCGTATGGGAGACAGCGCATGTGAAAGCAGCACGGAAGTTACTGATTTGACGGGGTGATGTGTCAGGTTCTATTATGTTGGGTTTGGGACTTTGCTGATGTGGGGGGAATGTGTGCAAATTGTTTTCGGAATATACTGAATTTGTGTTGACTGGCAATTATAAAATTGTGTGGTAGATTCGAGTTAGGTTATTTATGTCTGTTCTGTCATTCATCGCATCTTTGTTTTTTGTTATGTGTATCATTTCTTTGATGGTTCTCTTTCCAAGGTTATTTTGGTATTTTCGAAAATTGGGTTTTGATTTTCGTTTATTAGGTGTTCATTGAGAGCAGTGGAGGATTTGTGTTGACTGGCAATTATAAAATTGTGTGGTGGATTCGAGTTAGGTTATTTATGTCTGTTCTGTCATTCATCGCATTTTTGTTTTTTTATGTGTATCATTTCTTTGGTGGTTCTTTTTTCAAGGTTTTTGTAAATTTTGGTATTTTCGAAATTGGGTTATGATTTTCGTTTATTATGTGTTCATTAAGAGCAGTGGAGGATTTGGTCATGTATTTGTCGCCTTTCAGTCTTTGCATGGAATGCTATATATTATGTTAGACTTTTTCATTCTTGGCGTTAAGCGGGGTGTATACTTGTTTGAGGAGGTTATGTGTTTTATAGCAGACTTGGAAGTTATATTAGATTAAGATATTTTTGATGTTTTCAGTCAAACCTTGAATGTAGGGTATTATGACTGTTTTACTCAAGTCGATGTTTTTTTGGGTGGTATGGATGATTGGTTGTAGTGTTTATGGGTCCTTTGTTAGATGATGTTGTTTATAAATTTGAGGGGGTAGTCATTATTAATAAGTGTGTTTCTTACTTTTTCTAAACATTCTTTTCTTAGGTTTGGGGTTGTTAATGATATTGCTCTGTCAGTTATGCCAACTACTACGCTGTTTTGTGTATTAGGGGGTGATTTGATATGTAATTTATATACCTTCCTGACCACGTGCTTTTGGTATACCATTGTGTGAGGATGTGGTTTTTTTCTCTGATTGGGTTGATATCTAGGAAGTTTATTCTGTTATTGGATTCTTTTTCGTGTGTGAATTGTAATTACGTGTGGGATGAATTGAACGCATTGGTGATTTTATTCAGTTTTGTGGATGGGATAGTCATAATGCAGTCATCTACATATCTTTTATAGAATGGTAATCTGAAATTTAGTTTTGAAATGACGTCTTCTTCTAATTCTTCCATTATTAATTGGGCAATGGTGCTTGAAATGGGGGAGCCCATTGCGCAGCCGTCGATTTGTTGGTAGTAATTATTTTGATATTGAAAATAGTTTGTAGATAGGGTTAGTTCAATGCCTTTAATGAATTCATTCATAGGTAGGGTAGTGTGGTTTTTTTAGGCTATCCTATTTTTTTGGTATAATTTTCTTGACCATTTCATTAGGGATATTCGTATATAGGGACACAACGTCCAGTGAGATGAGTATGTGGTCTCCTGGAATTGTGATTTCATCAATGAATTCTTTGAAAGAGAATGAGTCTTTGATATAGTACTCGTTTTTTCCGGTGATGTTTGATATCATGTTGAATAAGAATTTTGCCACTTTGTAAAATGGAGATTGTATATGTACTTGATATTATAGGCCTTAACGGAATGTCTTTTTTATGTAGCTTGGGTATTCCGTATTTTTTTTGGGGGTTAGAGTTGTGTATTAGTAGGTTTTTTTCTTGTGAATCTGAAATAATTTTTTTTTTCCATTGTTTCTTCATGTCATTGTTTTGGTTTTGGTATTTGTTGGTAGGGTAATTTTGTTATTTTTTGTATGTTTTAGTGTCGTTCAATAGGTGTAGCATTTTTTTTTCATAATCAGCGTTATCCATTTAACTTGGTTCTTTTGTAGGTTTCGGATCGTTAAATGTGGGTTGTTTTTAATGAATTGTTTAGTTTTTTCAAATCTTCGATTAGCTTTTTATTAATGTTGGTTTTTCAAATTTTGTTCCCACATAATGCGTGAGCCACAACACTTCCATTACCCATTTATGCTGCCTAGGTACGTACCAAATTGGTTATATCCATGTTTCATGTATATTATTTACGAAAGGAAACAAATCAGAAATGGCCTCCATTATTTACATAATCAATTGAAAAAGTCCCTAGCTGGGGACGAAACGTCTTTCTTTCTACTAAGAATTCAAAGCCCAATGAACCCCTAGTAACAATATACCAAGGATTCAAGAAATAAAATATATATATATATATACACTTCTCTTACCCATTTATGCTGCCTAGGTACGTACCAAATTGGTTATATCCATATTTCATGTATATTATTTACGAAAGAAAACAAATCAGAAATGGCCTCCATTATTTACATAATTAATTGAAAAAGTCCCTAGCTGGGGACGAAACGTCTTTCTTTTTACTAAGAATTCAAAGCCCAATAAACCCCTAGTAACAATATCTCAAGGATTCAAGAAATAAAAACAAGAAAATATATATATATATATATATATATATATATATATATATATATATATATATATATATATGTCAGTTGTGTTTTACGATATTGTTGTCACCGGAGTTGAAAAGGTCCAACGGACGTTAGTTATCGATCTCCAATTGCCATTTAGGGATAAGTGTTTATATGGGTATTTCCATCTCTGATGAACCAATGCGTATGAATTTTGCATATTCCAAATGTGAGGTGACGAAAATTCTCCGAGTCGCGAAGAAGAGCCGTGCTGTGGGAGTGGATGAGTTATTTCAGGAGCTAGAGGGAGATTGCCAACAGTTGAGTCTCTGGAGGAGGAGAGAACTTATGATGGGTTTTCAGTTTCACCTGAATTGGAAGCTGGATGAATTTATATACATGAAAAACGCTCTAATCAAATTGGCATCTGGTTTGCAAATCAAAACGGAAGATACCCTGCCTCATTGAAAACGAAGACTTGTCAGAGTGTTGGAGAAACAATCTGAGACTTGGTAAGAGAGCATCAGCCCTAGAGAGACGGTTTATACCCATCGTTCCTTTGGAGGCCACCGATTTCAGGATGCGGGAGCTGTTTCGGAACATCTTCTTAGTATTTCGCTTTAACCTGACATAAGTGTAGTTCCGAATTACACTATACATGATTATGAAGCTTACGCATATTGCCTCCCTATATCATATCCATCACTCCAGGATACCGGAAAGTTCACATACGATAATTGTCCCCTGCATTGAATGTACACCTATGGAATATTAAGTTCGATAGAATTGTTGAATAGAAGGCACATTCTCAATGTGGCATTGAAGCAATGAGGACTTCTTCATCAGCTGGGAATGACTCTCTTTCCCGTTCATCATCAAAAGGTCCTAGACCAGGAAATCAGTCGGAGAGTTCAGGGATTCAACAAACTAGCCATTGAATATATCACTGACTTGCCGCCATAGAAGACTTACACCGAAACACGAAATCCAGCGGGTTGATTTCTATCATACCATGTCCCTGATCTCAAAGATTGTGGATTTCAAAACTTTGAGGAAAGAAATAGAAATGGTGAATAGGTCTCATCCTCTGCTTGCTAGGCAGTCAGGTCCTTAAGCTTCAACTCATTTCCCGTAACTGACACCTCCACCACAAAGACCGGTACTGGCCCCAAACTGATTGTTATATTTTCCAGACTGACCGTTACCACCCTTCAGGTCAGTACTTCCACCCCCGTCGGTTCCGCTCAATATGTCTAACACGAAGACAACGTCTCATCGAGAACCACCGAGATGTTATGGAAACGGCCACGGTATATCGAATGTTGCATACGACCACAACATTTCTGTACTCACTGTGGTAGGAATGGATTTATTCTCAAAGATTGAAATTGGGACCTGTCCAGATCCAGTCATTAAATTATCGATCACCAAGCTGATTGATCATATTGTCCTGTTAACTAAGAATAGTGTAAACTACCAGTTGATTTTACATGAGCTTGCCATCGATACTGTTTCTGGCAACAATGGGTTCCATATGGACCTAATTGTTAATGCTTGAATTGAGAAAAGTGTCTTCTGTCCAGACATCTGGTATGTCTGTGCATTAGCATCGAAAAACATCACTGTAGATGCTGTAGATGAACAACACGATCTCCCAGATGAGGAAATACTTTGGTTAAATAAGTTCCTGAATTAATAATCGCTCTTCGAAAACAATATAATTCCTTTAAATTATGTACGGTATCACATCCATCAAGAGTCTGCCCAGCTCATTGGAAAAAGATATCGACTGCAGAACTCCGTTAGTAATCGTGACCGTTCTGATTCATATATTCACTTTCCGCAGCCTAACGTTTCCATTCTTGACATCTGTGCACCACCTTTGGAGGCTCAGGTTCGAGGCATAAAAAATCCACGACCACCAAGAACGTCGCAGAAGTTGGATCGAGGAAAAAGGGACTATGATATGCCCGATTATTAGAACCACGTCATTAGTTAGCAGCATTAAGCACCAATCCGGAGTGAGAATCATCCGCAGAAAATGACTCTTCCAGAGGGCGTTCCAACTTTAATACCTACGATATTTCCCATGTTGGGCCCAGGGACGATAGTAAAATTAAAAACCACTCTGTGAGGAAGGCTGTCGGAAGGATACGGATTTTTCCATCTAGACTTCACTGTCTTTCCAATGCCTGCCGCGAAACGAGCTGGCTTCATGAGTATCCCTGATATAGGCGTGAATCCTGCCATGAGCTATGGAATTTATTCTGCTCTCATTGCAAACGATATGAAATAAGTTTCAAACGACCATCTTGCACCTATCAACCAGGCTCCCAATCGAACACGTAATCTATATTTCGAATATTTCCATTGTGATGATCAGACTAGTACCATTTTGTAGGTATTTCAATGCACATGAATTAAATTGCGGATATGTTTCCGTAATGAAAAAGGAAACATTGATAATTGAATATATATATATATATTTCTGAAAATTGAAAAATCTACTGAAATAATGAAGTTTTTCTTTTTATTATCTTACAGAAAATAACTACTTTCCCGGGTGAATTCACGCTGGATATTGAACTACATCTGATAGATATTGTAAAAGGACCCAACTGAAAATTTGCATTATCATTCAGATAGTTATTTGATTTTCCGTTCTAGTTTTAATTAAAGACTCATATAGATAAATGAGGCAAAAAAGAAAGTTTTCCAAGAAGAAGTACTCAACCGGAATCATTTGTAACATTGATGCAGGAGTGACATCGAATACACTAGGCCTTCAATATATTTTTTTATAGGAGTCCTCTATTTAGACTGGAATAGAAGATCAAATAACTATCTGAATGAAAATAATAAATGTTCACTTTCAGATTTTTTTTCCTTCGAGTAAGGGTCTTTTACAGTATCTATCAGATGTAGTTTGATATCCAGCGTGGCTTCAGCCAAGGAAGTAGTTGTTTTCTGTTAGATATTACAATTATTATTGTCATATATTTCTCAATTATCAGAAAAATATTTCTGTTCAATTTTCAATTGAAAATGTTTCCCTTTTCAACATGAATACCTCCCGAAAGGTTATCTTGAACGATAACTTAAGTTTATCTTTCAGTCGCAGATGATTCCACATCTGATTTTATGAACATCTTGTTCATATCATCAAACAAATGAATGTTTCCGTAGTTATCTTGATGCGATGCGGTAGTAAAGAAGGCCCCGATAATTATTGTCTGCACATCCTATTGTTGATAACTTCTCAACTGTCTATGATTCAGTTTGCAAACCAATATACTATTCCACACATTATTCTGAATAGGTTCGCCCAAAATTGCTGTTACCTCACAACGAATTTATAGAAAGATATTTCGAATCCCTGCCGACTGGAGTACAAGTAATATACTGCAAATGTGGATGAGTTGATATATTATATTCCTTTTACAATATTTCATGATTGCAATATATGTTTCAAAGCATGTCTACATGATGATTTAAAGTCGAAAATGTTTGCTGATGCTAGCCTATGGAACTATGGCATATATTCAAAATCCTTTCCAGCTAGAATGATCACACTATGCTTATTATCTGATATTACCTCTGATTTCGTTACCTGTTATGTTTATTTGGATTTTGATAAGAGGCGTTTTTTGAGAGAGTCCATGCCGACGAGTCATTTCATTTTTGGCTAAGTTCGAAAATACACAATTAATGCTTTCCCTGTTCCGAAAACATTTTGATAACTAATATCATCACAATTTAATCATGACAACTTCAGTTATCAAATTTTATCAAATTCAATCATTCTTGTCCACAATATTTTGAATTTCGGGTACTACCTGAATCGACAGGAAAATTTGTGTTCAATTCGGGATGAGTATAGTGGAAGATTTGCTATCTGTGAAATAATGATTTTCTGAATCAGAATGTTCCACGTTTGTTTCGCATTCCTAAAAAAGGATAAAACTGGTTCCTAATTATAATTTTTCAAACTGATAATATCGAATATGATTTCGAATTAATTGATTGTGTGGATAATTCAGTACTGAACAAATATTTCCTGGGTTGATGCCTTGATACCGATGGAAGTATCCATTGGTTCAGGTACAAAAGTGAAAGAGATAAAATCTTCAATATGACTCACCAACCTCTTCCATTCATGCTTCACGAAAATTCAGAGGACTTGGAATCATTCGTGCAACTTGGAAAGCATTTTAACATTTATTTATTTATTTAACATTAAAAAGTAGAAACATATATTTACCACTTATTCTGAATTGAGATAAAAAAAAACAAAAAATGTTTGAAAAAAAATTGATGTATATGGAAAATATTTCAATGACACTTTGGAAAATAAACGGATTAAAAATAAAAACACAAGATATTATCGAAACCTACTAAGAGAGCGTGAATTTGTTAACTGGACTTAAAACAAATGGAAAGGGAACATCATTATACAGACAATATCCTCATGGAAACAAATGGGTTTACAAAAGAGATGGTCTGTCATCGTCAGCGTGGATAAATGCGGTGAAGATGAGCACGGATGTTGCCCCGGTTATAGCAATACCTGGAAGGAGTATCAACGGACGCCATTGCAGTTCACCTGATGGTAACGGGATTGAGACTTCAGCACACGTACTTGGAAACTGTAGAAAAGGTAATTTGCGAGACATCACCGAGTGGAAAGATTGATTGCAGATGAATCGAGAAAAAAAAATTAAGTTTACGAAAAGATCAGTTGTGTTGCAATTGATGGTTCAACACGAAGAGTTGATATCATTGCACTGTATCGAGAAAATAAATCAATAAATAAATTATATCTTTGACCCGACTATCCAGTGTGGAATGTCTGGTCTGATACATAACCGGAAGAAGTTGGACATGGAAAAGAAAACTATTTATGAATCCACAATTCCGTACTTCACAGACAAATATGGCTTAAGTGAAATCAAAGTGATAGGACTAATGATTGGAGCTCGAGGAACAATTCCAAAGTTTCTCATAGATTTTTCAAAAGATTTCTAGTTACCCACCCAAAATATTCATGAATAGACTAGTGATATCAGTAAGACTCGGTGACCATGTTAAATAATCATCTTTATGATAATTGTTATCTTATTTGTAAAGCTCCAAATTTTATTTCACACTTTCTATGCATTATTTGTTGATTTTAAAGAAATGGTCGAAATGTTCCTGAAGTTTTGGTTGAAGAAATGAAAAAAATGATAAGATTTGAGCTCGACGGCTTTCCTGTAGCTTTCAGAGAATTTTTGAATTCTGACAGTAGATGAAATCTTTTTTTAACTTTGACAAATATTTTTTGAAGCTTTCTGGATCTCTCTTTTTTCATTTTATTGAAAAAACTTTTTTTAGCTTTTTAGCTGAAGAAGTATTTCTGCACTGTTGGGAATAAATAAAACAATTTTCTGGCAATCAAAATTCAGGAATAAAGACAACTTTTATAAGAATTATGGGGTTTCAGATCGATGAGGGCGCAAAATGATCATGTCATGCAATAACTGATCAATTTTTTCTTCTGAAAATAAAATAGTAATACAGCTTTTGTACCAGTTCATTCTGGTCATTCATTCCTTGAACCAATGGGAGCTAAAACTCTACCCATTCAATTTCCCTTGATACCACGTGGATAAAAACATTCAGAGGATATATTGTCATTACTTGAACAATTAAAGTAGAACTCTCACAGTTCACAAGTTTGTGGATTTCCATCATAAGTTGGAAAAGTGACATTGGCATTGTTTATGTCGTGTCTTCAGTATAAATCAAATAAATTGACTAGGGTGGCTATTTCTAATTCAGTCTTGAAATATTGATACTATTTTCCTATTAGTATTCATAGAGACTCTTCTCATCGGAAAGAATATATTTAGATAGTTTTTTATTCACTTCCTTGAGAGAAAATTGTAATAAAAATAAATTGGAAACATAGATGGATGGAAGTGAAGTATATTTTTACCAGTTGGGCGACTTTCATTCTACTGGTTTCCTTCCTTGCTTTTTTGTGTCACGCATCTCTGGAATTCCTAGGGCTGAGCCGCTTTCGGCTATATAGTTCTCCACCAGTCTTGTCTTCAAAGGTGCTAGACTTTGACGATATGGTCCTCCTCTGATACTGTTGCTTACTTGTTTCTATTTTTAAATTCCTCACACAGTTTTTTCGAATTTGCCGAAAATTATTGATATAGAACGATTCCGACATTTGGCAATATAAATTGGTAGATTCTACCAACTGCACCAGTAAGATAATCGAATGACTTGAACAAAATGGAGAAGCAAGTTTTGAGGGAAATATGTTGCTTCATAAACACTCAGTCTGAATCCGCAATGAATGATACAAATTAAATTCCGAAATAGAAATGCATATATTCCGTGTCCGTTGTTCCGAATCAGATGAGGATCCTTATATATTTTTGGGATTTCATCTAGCATACAATAGAAATATAATTTTTCTGAAAGATTAACGAATCATTTTCATCAGCAATTATGTTGGAGATTAAAAAAAAAAAGCTCTTAATGTTAGGAAACTATAAAAACAGAATATCATCATGAGAACGTGAATACTAATTGAAATTGTGAGAAATACATTCATTATAAAATATTTGGTTAATGATTCATGACCAAGCTATTAATGAGAAACTTATCCAACAACACCCAAGAAGTACTCATTACTATGTGAATTCAGGATGTTATGATCTTGAATATAAGTTTCTTGATTTTTATAATCTAGATTACTGAATAGGTTGAATGAATCCGAAAAAATAAAACCGATACTGAGGATTATTTTCACATAATCTTGAAAAAAAGAACATATCCTGAATAATTTCAGAACGAAATTATTTCACATAAAGGAAAATTGATTCCAGTCAATTTGGGTCGATAGAGTTTTGCTATTCAAGACTTTCTGACAGAAGATAACAAACATAACTGTTCTTACTTATCAAGATCAGTGGTTAGATCCATAGGACGAATGATAGTTACCTATATTGCACTATTTCATCACGAAATATTCATTGTATCACCCAAAACTCAACTCATAAATAGAAGAAATAATAGAGTAGGTGAATTTGGACGTATATATTTTTTTGATCGACGATAGCGCTGTTTGTGTATCATTATAATAATTATCATATTCATTTCTCAATAAAGCATAATTATTAAATATGTATAGAAATAGTAAATCAGAAGAATGAAAACATGAAGAGGGAAACAAAATCACCCTAACTGTATGAAATAATTGAATATATTACTGAAAAATATTTTTAGAACGTTTAAAAAAAAATTTCAAATGATATTTCTCAAGCCTGTGGTTAACTCACCACATCCGTTAATTAGTTTTATTTGTGCAAACTATTATATATTTTCAAACCAAAATCAGCACAAAAGTTATGGAAAACTCTTTGTTTGTAACATCATATATGGCAATATTTTTTTGAATTATTCATGTTTTTATCGAGAAGTAATTTGGTGTTGTTCGGGAAAATATAAGTGCCGTAATAAATCCTTTTTTGCATCATTAAAACTTCAGTGGAATTACCCTACATATATTGTACCTAACATGGGACGCTACTTCAGAGTGGTATGAGGATAATGATTTCTCAAGTTGATATTTTTATCAAACACTATACCAGGGAATTTTTTTTCTTTTGTATTGTTCATTTCTACATCATTTACGCAGAGAAGTATTGGTGATATTTTTTTGGCAATTGCGAAATTTTACTTTTATTAATTTGGAGGCAATTGAATATGCACATAACACATGTAAGTTTAGAACTTGTCTACACTCCGGTCGTGTTTTATTTCCTTGTCTCATATTATTGGAGGAGTATCATCAGCATACTTCATAACATAAATTAATGTAATCAAAATCTTTGGTAAATTACAGAAATAGGAGTGGTCCCACTTGCAGTACTCCCATCTTAACCAATACAGTATCAAAATTAATATATCGCTCTGTTTCAGAAATGACTTACGGTATGTTCACAGTTCGTATACTGGAGACAGTTAACTGAGAAAAAAAATACAAAGAGAACTGTGCTACTGATTCCATGTTTATTCAATTTCATAATAATACAGTCAATATATATTCCTTGCCGAGATCCCAAAAGGTTCCAACAGGGATTACTCCTGTTTCGAAATATACTCTAAGATAAAAATAAAAAAAACAGTCATATATGTTCAACAAATAATTATTTGTTTAACAATTTCAGCAGATGATCTGGAGAATATATAAAATATAATGTTGGAAGGAAAAACATTATCAATTAAATATTGACTAGAAAGATTTTTCTGTGAATGGAAAAATCCAGGATAAGAATGAAGCAATTTTTTGTAAAATGTCTAACAGCAAAAACTACTCTTTCGGCACAAGCCACGCTGGACATCTGATAGATTTTCTGAAAGGTCCCTAACTCAAAAGAAAAAATCTGAAATTTAAAATTAGAATTTTTATTCAGATAATGATTTGATTTTCTATTGCAGTCGTAATTAAAAACTCATATGGATGCATGAGGCAAAGAAGAATGTTTTCCAATAGAGAGTACTAACCAAAAATCCTTTGTTGAATTGACGCAAGAGAGGCATCGCATTCACTGGGTCTTCAATACATTTTCGTCGACGGAAATCTATTTCACGCTTTCACGATTATCAGGACGATCAGAAGAAATGGAAAACATATTTTCTAGAAGCAATTGAATATTGAATAGGAAGATTTTTCTGTGAATAAAAAAATCCACGATAAAAATTAACTAACTTTGATGCGTGAAATAGATTTTCGTCGACAAAATGTATTGAAGACCTAGTGAATGCGTTGCCTCTCTTGCGTCAATGTTGCGAATGATTTCTGTTGAGTAATTTCTTTTGGAAAACATTCTTGTTTGCCTCATCCATGTATATGAGTTCCTAGTTGAGACTGGAATAGAAAATCAAATAACCATCTGAATGAAAATGCAAATTTTCAATTTCAGATTTTTTCTTTTGAATATCTATCAGATGTAGTTCAATGTCCATCGTGGATTTATGCGGGAAAGTAGTTATTTTCTGTTAGACATTCATCCTGATTTTCTCAACTCACAGAAAAATCTTTCTATCCAATATTCAATTATGAATGTTTTTCTTCTCGACATGAATACCCCACAAGAGTGTATTTTGAACGATGGAAGATAGTGACTGAAGTCTATCTTTCAGTCAACATCTGATTTTATGAACATCCTGTTCATATTTAAAAAAAATCAAGATTATATAATATTTGAAAAACTTCACTTTATCGTAATCGGAAGATAGTGATCCATCAACCAGCGGAAACGTTTTGATTGGAAAATTTTCGTTTGGAAAAAGACTAGTACACTAAAATGGTTATAGGTTCAATTATGCTTTTGATAATAATTTTCTTGCTGGTATGGGACATAATGTTCATTTCTCAGTTTTTTTCGTGTTTTCAGTTCTATAGCAGCAAAATGCTTGGAATATATGGGAAAGCTCTTTAGTAGATTTTGGTGATTTTCTGTATCTTTGAAATTGGGTGACTTTTGTTAACGACTCCTACTGGACTATTTATCGAGTGATTGTGAAACAAATGTGATACTTCATGGGTGTCATCATATATTATGTCATCTCAATTTGAATGGTATATTGTGACTTCACTTTTGATATGCTTAATTCGCAAAGGACGTTCTAAGTTGTTTTGTTCTTATTGGTTGATCAGGTTATAGTATTCCAATGGTACCTTGAAAAATCATATATTTAGCTACATTATATATATTACGCATTCGATAATATTGTCATTGGTCGACAAGATTAACCAACATCATCTGATACCAATTTTGAATGATTTTCTCTTGAAGAAAGGTACACAATTTTTCCAAATTTTGAATTTTATTTTGGAAAGTAGGCCCAAGGAAGCCTCATTTGCAGTTGATATGTCGATAGCTTTCCCTAACTTGATTGGTGAATTAAAATAGTCGGTTTCACCAGATCGAATGGAATCAGATCACTTTCCCAGTTCCATAAAATTCGACTCCGAGTTCACACCAGAACAAATTTTTCCAACTAGGAAATGGAATGAAAGCTCGGCTGCTGTTTCAGTCCCTTCTAGACGATGTCTTTATGAACCAAAACTTACCAGAACCTATATCCATTACAGATTTCACTGAATTGGTTGATGATGCGGCCTCTGAATCTATGGAAATCAACCAGCAATTCTTACCATCAACTTCCTGATCGATTTGGTGAGACTCTGATTGCACTTATAAGATTTTGAAGAGGAAAGGAGCTTAGAAAATATACAAACTGACCTCGTCAAAGACGTGGAGGCGCAAACAAAACTCCCATTCAGAACAAAAGCCTCCTAGAAATAGTTTTAAAAAATGTAAACAAAAATACTCCTGGCAAAATATGGAATTCTATTGAGAAATAAATAATAAAAATTCCCAGGAAATTATTAACGAATTACTAAAACATTGAGCTCCAGACACAGTACTCAATCAACTGGAAGAACTCCCGTTTTATAATAATGACTTCCTCAAAAATAAATTAAATTACACGGAATTAGAATATGCACTTAATATAACCCGAAAAAGTACACCAGGCAAGTATATGATAAGCTTTAACAATTTCAAATTCTCACAATAAATGCAAAAAAAAAGTTAGTGGAAATTTTCAACATGTGGTGGCAGTCCAATGGAATTCTAGAGCAACTCAAGAAATAATGATTATATTAATACACAAACCTAACAAAGATCCAAATTGAAGTTTGTCTTATCGACCGATTTCTCTTTTGTCTTGCATGACAAAAACATATGAACGAATGATTAGGACGAGGTTAGATTAGTTCTAAGAATATAATTTAAAATTGCCAACCACTCAGTATGGATTTTGGAGGGGCACGGAAACAGTAGAGGCCGTTTCTCATCTAGTAACGGATATTCAACTCTCATTCACAAGAAACGCATATTTGGCTTGTTCCTTCCTAGACATGAAAAGTGCTTATGACTCCATCGACTTGAACATCTTCGCAGAAAAAATTATTACCTTGAAAGTAGACTCTAATGCATCAACTTATATAATTGAGCTTTCTCGAAATCGCAAAATTTTTATCCGCGATCAAAATAATGACTTGCATTGCCCTAGATGGATGTGTCAAGGGGAATAGCGTAAAGTACATTCAATGCGCAGATGACTTCTGTTGTTAAACTGTACAAAACTTTCACGCCCAGTGTATCCGAGAAGTCAAATACACAGTTACTGCCTAGAGAAATGGTTTAGTGACCACAATCTTGTAATATCTCCTGGAAAGTCTGCTATTGTTGTCTTAACAAGACAAAGACTACATACTCCAAATAGTGTATCTCTATGTGATTTTGATATTCCGACAACATAAAATATAAGAGGGTCTTACCTAACCTATGAAACACTAGCTTTCGAATTTGGGCCCTAACCTCACTTGTCATTGGAAAAAACCATAGCTGCTTCTTTCCGATGTCGAAAGGGCACTAGTAGCTAACTTTGTTATAACCGGGGGTACAGCTTCGTGCTGATACTCTAACAAGACAACTTTTACTGGAGAACGTGAATATGAGAAGTCTGCATACATATCATACTCGATTCATCAAAAAACAAAGAAATGTCGAAACCCAGGCTCGAACCAGGGACCGCCAAATCTTCACTCTGATTTCGATAATCCTGGTGTCAGTGGATTCGTATCGATGCATAACTAAGAATTTTTCGATACCAAAAGGGCCCAGGAAGTTACCCAGCACAGTTTCGTTCGGGTACTCTAACAAAACAACTTCTACTAGAGGACGTGAATTTGAAAAGTCTGCATACATATCATGGTCTGTTTAACAAAAAAAAAATTTAAATCTGAAACCCGGGTTCGCACCCGGCAGGGGACGAGAGATCTTTAGTCGTTCGCTCCCCCCCCCCCCCTCCAAGCTATTCGAAATAATGAAACAATAATGCAGAAAATCATAATTTCCGAAATGTCTGCTATTTCGACTCGTGAAAAAATGATGCAGAAACGATCATTTTCTGACAAATAGTAGACGTGTTCTAGAACTATCCAAAGATATCGAATTTTACGAAGAAAAAGAAAACCTAGTGAAATAGTTTGGCAAGTTGAGTGTGGATGGCTTGAGAGAACGTAATTTACCCCAAACAACATATCTATTGCGACGCATTCAACCCTCAACACCCCCAATGGCCTTCTGAAGTCTCTGCTATTGCTTTCGACAATACTCAATAATACGCTATATATCATTGTGCCACATAGAGTTCAACACGTAGTAGTTTACTTGATACCGAAGGACTCAAACACAAGTCAATGAATCAGATTGAAGAATGATGAACATGGAAAAAGTAAACGACAACAAGGTAGATGTCTTTTCCACATTGCTGCCAAAAGAAACACGCAATCACAAACTCAAGATCACTTTTCAAGATCAAACCGATGCAGATGAATGGGAGCAGCCTGTCAATCACCAGAATCATCTCAAGTCCGCAAGCAGACTGGTGAAGAAGATTCTCCTTGGAATTCCAATCATCTCGTGCATAATATTGTCATTTATCATCATTATTCCATTGAAAATAATTGTGAAGGCTGTAAAAATCAATTTTTTCCAAACAGAATAAAATTCTTATATATATTCACGAATTTCATTCGATTGGTATTTTTAATCATGCTGCAACAGGGGAAATAACACTTTTATCAGAAAGTGCAGAAACCCAATTATTCATAGCAGCTTCATCGGCAAAAAGTCTGGGTCAATGTACCGATAATGAGGTCAAATTCAGCACAAAACTAATCATTTACAATGATCGGAAATTAATATCCATTATTAGAATTATTGCAGAAAACGAGATCAAACTCAGCAGGAAACCCATAACAATGACTGGAAATTAATATCCATTATAAGAATCATTGCAGATGACGAAATTGCATTATCGCATATTCATGAAGTGTGTCTATTCATAACAGCTTTGTCAGCGTGAATTCGGAGGTCAATGTCCTGATAATGGGGTCAAACTCTGCAGGAAGTCAGTCATTCACAATCGCCGGAAATTGATATCCATTATTAGAATTATTGCATTCTTGCATATTCATAGAGTGTGTCGCGAGGATAACGTGATCCGGTCACGTATGCCCCATAGCTGGAGGAAGAAAAAACGTTCTGAATAACAAGGGAGTTATTGACATAAGCGTAAATTTTTCATCAGCTCTTTGACTGACTACCAGTGCTCCAGTTACGCATCAACTCTTCTCCGAATACCAGTGTTTGAATTGTTCATCAACGCTTCCTCAAGTATTTTTTCATGGAGTGTTAGTTTCATCCTTAAAAAAATAAGTTCATTTTATTATTATTTTCCAGTACTTTATCCTCCAGTAGGTTTTTTTCAAGTGCAATTCATTCAAAAGTTGATTGTTTTAATGTTTTTTCTCAAAACTGCATGTTTGTGTTTGGTGGACTGTAACACTCTGTTGAGTTGGAAGATTATATATTCAACTGCTTTTTCTATAAAGTATTTGGATAATGACAATTTATTAGTTTTGACAAATAAATAATAATAATTTCTCTTGTTTTTTCCCCTGTTGGGTGACAACTTGAATTATTCATAGTCCAGAAACTATCGAGGAAAATAAACACGAACACTGCATGCAATCTACCATTCTTCGTAAGGTTTTTCAAAAAAAATTTCAATATCCAGCCGAGAAGTGTTCAATTATTTTTTTGGGTGCATTTCAAAAGTTGATTGTTTTAATGTTTTTTTTTCAAAACTGCGTGCAATCTACCATTCTTCGTAAGGTTTTCTCAAAAAATGATTAATAGCCCGCCGCCAAGTGTTCAATTTTTTTGTCGGGTGCAATTCAAAAAGTTGGTTGTTTTAAAGCTTTTTTTTCGAAACTGCGTTCCATTCTTCGCACGTTGAATACCTAGCCAAGTGTTCAATTCTTTTTTGTATCAAGTGCAATTCATTCAAAAGTTGATTGTTTGAATGCCTAGTGTCGCTTTTTTCAAAAACTACATGCAATCTACCATCTGTTATTTTCAAAAATCATTCAATATTTAGCCAAGTGTCTAATTCATTCATAACTGATTGTTTTCCCAGCCATTTTCACAACTACTATTTTGTTTACAAATTTTTTCAAATCAATTCATTTCTTGCACATGAATCTAACTATTCTGAATTGCAGATAGGCGACCATAAATCAACCCCAAACCCCCAACCCCAAATCAAGCTCAGTGATCTCGCTATAGATAGGCCTTGCATCATTTCGACAGCAAAATTGGTGAAAGGGAAATTTGGGGATACCGTCCTCATCAAACTAGCTGATCGAGTAACATTCCTGCCACACCGTGTGACAAGTATATCAACCCCATCTGGAGCACCTCTCATCGGGAAAATACAACATCATATTCAGGGGGCTAGTCAACACGGGAAAGTCTTCGCCGGCAATATCGTTCAAAATTATAAAAAATTAAGGTAAGCTGTTTTTCGTTTCAACCTACGAACAAACATCTCTCCCCCTCCCCTCCCGGTTTTTCGAAGTGGAATTATAAAAGGCTTTTCCAATCCAAACAATTAGCAGTTTGCACGCCATCCTCAACAAAAGTCTTTCAGCAGCAAACAACATCATCTCTCTTCAGCCCCTCAGTTCAGCAGACCACCCCTACATCAACCCACTGCAGCACGTCAATCCAACAATAGCCCACTGCAGCACGTTACCCTCACACATCAACCCTGCAGCATTCGCACTTCCACAACAACAGCTTCAATCTTTTTTTTTTTGGTGGGGTTATAAGTTTTGGAAGAATGGTTTCTTCTCCAAAATCGTTGCGACTCTCAAACTAATTACAGAACTGTCAATGAAAACAGCTTCTATTAGAATAATTAACGTCCATATGAGAAAATGCATGCTTGCAAAAAAAAATCAATAGGCGGAAAAAGAAAAATATACTCAAAAATTGGAGAACTCGAACGCATGAAATGTTTGATCAATTTAAAAAATTCCAGTAGCATCGGTTTTGGGTTGAGGCGGCGTAACCAACCTCTCTGATGGATGAATGTGAACGCTATTTTTGAAAATAGAATCAGAAAGGGGTTGATAATGAATTTAAGTCATATAGAACCCATGATATTGTAACGAAGTTACTATTTTCCCGCTATATTTATCAGCCAAAAGCTCCCTGTAAGGAATTAAACCCCGCTTGACAGTGATAATAGGTCTAGAAATACCATTCGTGTTCGTGATAAATCCGAGGATTACACATATCCTAATAAAACAGACTAAACGCCTTCCGGAAACAACGCGAATAACGCCAGACGTAGCTAAATAGCACGCACGAATATAACCTGCGCCGGCTATCGACTCTCGAGAACACATTCTTAGCGAGCAAGCTGGCTATATTCAAACGCCGACGAGAGAATTCCATCATCCGATAGAAGCCCCAGCCAGCAGTCCAGTCGAGCCAAGAGCACACGCTACCGAGCTGACGTCACGTCACGAGGATTCCCACTTAGGAGAATTCCACAAGGAGTGAGCGGAACACATTTCAGTCCTCCGAGAGACGCCCGAGACAGCAGTCCAGTCGAGTCAAGAGCACACGCTACCGAGCTGACGTCACGATAGAAGCCACCCAGTACAGTTGAGTCGAGACAGAGACGCACGCACCGAGCTGACGTCACAGCACGAAGGATTTAACGAGCTGGGTAATTATTCTGTGAAAGTATACTTTGTATCGAAATCGACAGTCCACAAAACGGCGCGCGCATATAGGTCGGTCGAGAGGTATTCGGAAAAGAGGGGAAGCCGGCTGAGTTCCGTTTCGACATATTTTTTAAGTAGGGAGTAGCTTGCCGAGCCCCGCAGAAGCAGTCACGCGTCGACTAGTAGCCAGAGTGTGAGCCAAAGACCGAAGCAGTCCACGACCGTCCCGGACCTTGCCGAAGCGGTGAGATCGGAGTTCGGGTGAATATGTCGTATCAGGTAAAGACATCAGGAAATTGTAAGTACCACCGATGCGATGTGCGCATGATCGAACCATAGCCGTAAGAGGCACATATGCATTTCAATGCTGCGCTGGTAATTTCTGCATACGAGTCCGTACGATAACCCCCCCTCCCCACCGCGAGAGCTTTTGGTTGTTAAGTTTACCCCGCTTGCTTGGAAACACCCTCCTCGCTTTCGCTATTTAGTGCTTGCCCTGTGTTTATTTGTTGTGATAACTTGAGGCCGCCGTCAGCCGCCCTTACTATATTTTGATATTATTAATATACCTGTTTATCCTGTTTCTAGTATTCTTCCATTGACTATTTTGAGTAGAATTTAAACATCTAGTGCGCAGTCGCCACCCAGATTCGAAACCCAGTTAAAGGCAATTGAAGCCTGCCTTGCTAGCCCTGTTACAGTGTCACGACTAAATTGACCCCTGGGTGTCTTTCTTCACCGAGACTGCCCGGAGCCAAAGTGGCCTTTTCCACTATGAACCAAAGGTGGCGCCCGAGGAAAACCGATAATAGTGAAAGCGCCAAAGTTTGATAATAGGGGAAGAAACCCTTTACAAATTGGCGCCCGAGCAGGGACCGTTTATAGTATACCGAGACCTGTCATTTTTGACAGATGTCAGCTTCGACTCAAAGAGAGTCAATATGCCGAGTGACCCCTCGTTTGATAGGTTTCGGGGTTAGAACCGATTACCGTCATCCGTTTCCTTTCAGGTTAACCATTCACGAGATACGTGGGTGAAGAAGAAAGCAAGCTCGTACGATAAGGACAGTTGGAAATCCGTGAAGCTAGTTCCACAGGGGTGTATAGAACCGAAATCCGTTGAAGGCTAACGACCTGTCATTTTGACAGATTGTCAAACTCGGCTCAGAAGAGAGCCAGGCATCCGTCGGTACCTCCTTAACGAATATTCAGTGCGCAGAAGCGCTCTTCGCCATCCGTTCGTCAATAGGAGGTACGGTGCCCAAGATCGAGCACTAGACAAAGTTGAGTTCCGACTGTCAGCCAAGTAAGACGTGCAAGCTAAGGAGTGAATATTCGACTGTGAGACAAGTAAGACGTACGAGTTCGAGTATCCGCCTAAGATGTCGACAGGACTAGGAAGCCCCACCAGCGTGCCAGTGACCACCACAGGGCCGGCCACGTGCCCACTGCATCTGAGTCCAGGTGCGGAGGTGGCCTAACGACACCTGCGTCGGATGGGTGTATCAACTACGGAAAGAGGAGCTAGACACCGAGTTTGCTAGATTTCGCTTGGATCCAACCGGCACCGTCGACGAGAAGCGAAGGAGAATCATAAAGTTTCTCCGAAAGGACGAGCAGCATCACGCACCGACCGTCACCAACCCGTTTCCCCTTCCCCACGACGACCACAGGAGTTACAACGACAACCGCACCTCCCCAGTATTACCCAGAATCTCAGTGACGAGCACTGAAAATCCAATCATGAGCAACGTGCCCCCAGGGACCCTAGTGGTAACACAGGCCGCCCCACTGCCGCCTTTCCACGAGTGCAGGAATGGCACCACTGAGAGTGAAGGACTGGAGAGTGACCTTTGATGGAACAACGACCCCCGCCTTCCTCGAAAGGTTGGGGAAAATCGAGAATCTCAGGCATCTCCGCAGACCGCCTCCTTCAAGCTATGCCAGAGTTGCTGGAAGGAATGCCGGCCCTCTGGTTCAGAAACAACCGGGCATGCCGGCCGAGGGTGGGAAGACTTTTTCACCGCCTTTCAGGATTCTTCCCTTCCTCGTCAACTCCCAATTGACTTGGGAAATGGCCATCAGCAGGAGGACACACAACCTGAGAGAGAGTATGACAGCCTACATCACGAACCTGCAGACCATGATTTGCCGCCATGGTGGAATTTCGCCTGATCAGGAGTTAAACTGGCTGTACCGCAACCTACACCCAGGTTCCGACGTGAAATAAGAAGGACGGACTTCAACAATGTCCATGAATTCGCCAAAGCTGCCCGAGGTACGAGCTTTGCAGGGCCCAGATTGACAAGCTCAGAGTACGACTCCAATGCCGCTTTCTGCATCCTACCAGACCCCATCAGCCCCACCAGTGGTCAGTAGGCAAGCAACTACCACACCGCCCCTAGGGGCCAGTAGTCCAGCCAGTTATGAGCCAAGGCAGCCAGTTATCCGCCGCCCCATCGAAAGGGAACACCGCCCCCTGACTACTACCCACCGCCATCATCGCTACCGCCGACCACCGACCGCATCTTTCCGTCAAGATTCCCGGTGGCACCGCTGAAGCGCTGATTGATACAGGTGCCGTAATCTCCTATGTCGGCGCAGGATAGCCGGGCAGTGGAATCTGTTAGGGGTACCGAAAAATCCAACTGCAACGAGTTCCCCCCGACTGGCCAATGGAGAAATAGTTACCGTCCCCACACGTATCACGTGGAATCGGTTGGAGAACCCCCCTTCGGGCTTTTTGGACACCTGGTGACCTGTCATCCGGGTCTAGGAAGGGACTATTGGGGAAAAAGGGGCTTTTGGACTCGCCCGGGGAAGGGCCAAATCTTGGTAAAAAACCCAAACCCCATTGCGGGAAGTCGGCCCACCATGCTTCCCAAATTGGGTTAGGCCAGCCGGGCCCCAATTTTCGGGGGAAAGGGCCCCTTTAAGCTTCCGCGGGAAATACGCCCATTCAAAATTCTGGGGGTAACCCGGGTAGAACATGGATCCGTCTCCTAATCCGAAATGGCAGCGATACCCCCCAGAATCCCAGGATGCAGGAAGTATTCAATCCCAAGCTGACAGAATGCCACAGGAGAACTCGTAGAACCCTCCGGGGCCCGTGGGCTCGCCAGTAGTCATCGTGCGAAATAAAGTTGACAAGCGAGGTTCTGCAGCGACTTCCGGGAAGTCAATTCCGTCTCCATGAAGGATGCGTACCCATGGCCGTTCACAACACCTTCTGGACCGACCAAGCCGCCCCTCAAGACAAGGACAAGCAGCCGCCGCAGCAGCCCCGGAAACCCCCTGACTGTATACCTACCCGTCAATAGGGATTTGTGCTGGCGCTGCGGTCAACAGGAGCACCACGCCATGAAAGCGCCCTCCTGTTTTGCTCCCGATGTGGCTTGAAGGATATCTTCTTTCGGAATGCCTGTTCCGAAGCCGCCCAGAGGCCAGCCGAGGAGACCAGCCCAGAGACCAGCCAAAAAGGACGACCCCCCGTGCTAATGTAAACGGTATCCTGACCCGCATGTCCCCGATGCGGATGTTCAGCACCATGATGCCGTAGACAGCCCCGTAGGATCAGGATGCGGCCGATAGCATTCAATCCAGAAAGATTTATTTTCATTAATGTGGGTATGACAATTTTTTTTTTATGACTGGTAATAGTTTTTTGTACAATGAGTCTGACCAGTTTTCTTTTTCTCGCTCCCCGGCAACCAGGAAAGGGGTTTGTTTTTATTTGGAAATTTTTTTGAGGTCCTTTTTGAGTTTATTGTTTTATTCCAAATTTTTTTGTATCAGGTGGACCCACCCCGAATAAAGGGTTCGACTATTAGGGGGGTAGGCACCTGGCGGGCTATATACTGTTATATCCAATGGACCTGTTTTTTGTTGGGAACATAAGGTTGCTAGCCGTCTAAGTTTTGAGAATGTTCACGGTAAAACAGTTAGTTTTTGGTTCCTCTGACCTACAAAGCTTTTAAAAAAAAAAAAAAAATTTTTTTCCCGAAGTGGAAGGGGTGTACGAGTTACTATTTCCCCTATATTTTTCGCCAAAGCTCCCGAAAAATTAACCCCCCCCGACGGAATAATAGGTCTAGAAATACCCTTGTGTTCGTGATAATCCGTGGATTACATATCCTAATAACAACTAAACGCCTTCCGGAAACCACGCGAATAAGAACGTAGCTAAAAAAGCACGCACGTATAACCCGCCGGGTATCGACTCTCGAGAAACATTTTAGCGGAAGGGGATATTCAAACCCAAGGGAATTCAATTGGAAAAAGCCCCCGCCGAATCCAGTCGGCCAAAGGGACACCTACCGAGCTGATACGTCACGGGGGTTCCCCAAAGGGGAATTCCACAAGGGTGGCGGAAAACATTTTGTTCCCCCCTCCCGATAAAGGAAGCCACCAGTACGGTGAAAAATTCAGGACCAAAAAGACGCCCCACCGACTGACGTCACACACGAAGGATTTTACGGCTGGGTTTACGTAAAAAATAACTTTTTTCCCAAAACGGAAAAGGGCCACAAAACCCCGGGGCATATAATTGGTCGAGGGTATTCGGAAAAGGGGGAAGGGGTGTGTTCCTTTCGACTATTTCAAGGGTAGCTTGCCGGCCCCGAAGCAGTCACGCGTCCATGTACCAGGGGGAAAAGACCAAGCGTCACCCTCCCGGCCTGCCGAAAGGGGGGATCGGAGTTGGTAAAATGTTGTATCATAAAAAACATCGGAAATTGTAAGTACCACCGATGCGATGTGCGCATGATCG